>JANTPZ010000723.1:0-25882 GCA_025593235.1 Vachellia pachyceras | reverse complement strand
TCTTTCCAGAAACTGCCTTTCTAAAATTTTCTATATTTTCCTTTTTTCCATGAGTAACTACCCTTTTTTCTTTAAGGTAAACTGTGTAAAATCTAAACCGGTTACTTACTCGATAATCATCACTTTAATAATTGACCCGAAAGTCCAAATTGATTGACACTACACTTCCAAATTTCATACCCTTATCAAATAGATGATCCAATGCCAAACTTTCCTGACGTAACTGTATTCCTTCAAGAAAAATCACAATTCAACATAATGGATCCACCAAAATATTGTGATAATATCAATGATAGGCCTTTAGCCTTCTAATAGTATTTCATAAAAAAAAATATAAGTCCGAGTGTCTCGATTAAATGAACAACAAAAGGATGAGCTCTATAATAGCAACAATATATATCAATGCATCACATATACCAAGAAGGAGGCTATACAATGATTATAACACAACGTAAGCGTCCAGAACCTACTAGAATTCTTAGCATGAGAGCTTTCACTTGAAAAAGTTTGACAGCAACAGGGTGAGAGAAAAGTCTCAGCAACCAACAAACCAACTTAAAAGGCATACAAGCGAATGCTGATGAGATAAAGAATAAATTGCATTTAAAAACAATTTAACAAGTAACACTAAATTTTCCAAATATCAAACTATAATATTTGAAAAAACAGAGAAAGGGACCAAATAAATGGAAAACAGTGGAAGGGTAAAGTTGTCATTTTACCCCATCCACTTAATATTTCCATCAATCACTTCCTATACACTATTCTGCATTCATTTTTTTTCATTCTCTAAAGATGACCACAGACACGAGCGACAGGAAAATGAGAGCGATCGTGTGCGATGTCGGATTTCCGCTGGAGGAGAGTGTTCTTCACCAATACAAGCAAGGATTTGGGTTCAGGTGAGTGTCTTGAACACTCCCCTACCTTTAGATTCTTCTATTATTGTCATTTTGGGATTTCAAGAGTTGAATTTCCTGTGGATTTATTGAAGAAATTCTTGTGTTACTATTCATGGCATTGTTCACGTTACCGTTCATGTGAACAATAACTTTACCTAGTTGGGAATTCTGATCAAATGAATTGAATATTTGGACTTGATGATATATATGTATATTCAGTTGGATGACAGTTTTGAATATGTGAATACATAAATTTTAGTTTTGTGAGGGATTGAAAGCGATAACTTGACGAGTATAAGTGAATTGTTGTCGTCAAGAGTTGGAATAGAACTTGAGTGATTAACTTGGGATTTTCGGTTATCATGTTCTTGGTTTCTGTTAAAATTGTAACTACTTGAGACTTAAAACTGATCAAAGGGAGTGTATTTGATAAATTGATTTGGATAGTAGCTATTTGAGTTGTTTCTTTTTTGTTATAACTAGCATTTATTTATTAGTAGTGTGACTGATGGGAATTTGCTGCGAAAAAAAGTTGACAAAAAAAGGATAGGGATTTATTGCTGTTTTGATTAAGCTATTTGGTTACTGAAAGTTGAAAATGGATCGCACTCTATTTGTTAGCAATTCTTTGGATGGTATTGATTGGTGGAAGCTCAAAACTGAAAATCATTGAAGGATCAAAATTTATGTTGTCAAATCTGTTTGAAGCTTTTCTGGACAACTGACTTTGAGCTGAATTTTAATTAGCCAAATGGTCTTGGTTGGCTATGAAATTTCGTAAGCAAATAGTACCCATGATAAGCTTTAAAATGA
The DNA here is from genome assembly GCA_025593235.1 of Vachellia pachyceras. NCBI lineage: Eukaryota > Viridiplantae > Streptophyta > Magnoliopsida > Fabales > Fabaceae > Vachellia > Vachellia pachyceras. The sequence goes on along the minus strand of JANTPZ010000723.1, from coordinate 24,167 downwards.
GTTATAGAATGCAATATTTGTATAAGTGAATTGTTAGTTATGGGCTACCAAAGTTTTGGTTCTTGAAATCTGAAAATCTGGAAATTTGGCAAACAAACGGAACTTTGGAGCATCGATTTTGGAATTTGGGTCGATAATAAATTTTGAGTGGTAATTTTCTTTGGAAGAGGATGTATAAAGCTTTATATAGACACTTGAATCACTATGTTTGAAATTTTATGGAATGAGTTATGTTTTTTTGAAGATTACTAGAAATTTACAAGCAAAATGATGTGATTGGGCATATTGTATATATTATTGTTAGGAAATCAAGAAAAATGAATTGGTCTAATATAAAAATCAGGCACTTTAAAATTCATAGAATTAAAAGAGCAAAGACACTGAGAGAAGAAGAAATATGAACACAAAAATTTATACTGGTTCGGTCTCCTTAATCTACATCCAGTCCTCAGATCACCCCTGAGAATTACAAATTCACTATCAACAAATGAACAAGGTTCAACAAGCCTATACAAGCTGGGAATCCTCTCCCCTTTTCACTTTTCACTAAAACAGAGTCACACACTCTCTATTCTTATCTCTCTTTCAGCCCAGTTTACTTAAGGTCACATCCTTAAGTTTCTCACAAATTAACAAAGTCTTTTTGCCATAGATATCTCTCTTAAAAGAGTAGATGGCTAATAATGAAGCTCAGAAAGAATTAATGAAGGAATACAAAGAATGAAGTAAATGTAGCTTTGAATGCTCAGTATTTCTCGTTGTTCTACTTTTCTGAATTGAATGCTGATTCTTTTATAGTTGAGAGGCTTTTAAATATCCATTAGACTCCATTTAATATCCATTACTCTCACCATCAACCATTTGGCTTTTTATCAATGGCATTAAATGCTACTGAGTCAGACGAGGTTGAATGTTGCAGAGGAACGTTAAAGTCTTCGAGCCTCGGATTATGCCTGTATTTCTTTCCTTATTTAATGTTTCAAGCTTCTGCATTTAAGAGAGCAGTTAGAATTCAAAAATGTCGTTACACAAATAAGGAAGGTAGGTGAGTAGCATAGGTGAAGTGTGTCAGACAAAGCTGTCAGAGAGAGACAGTGATCGAGCATAGGACTTCAATGCTCGAGTGTTGCTCAGAATATTTCAAAGAAAAGTTCAATGCTTTAACACATACTCGAGAATTATCTGAAAGTATTTGAAAAAGAATCAAATACTTGAGTAATGAATCTCAGTGCTTAAGTACTGATAATGCTTCCTAGGAATACTCGAGTAATCTGAGCAAGTGTTGGAAAATATAAGTTTTAACAATTCACATTACTCGAGTGTTGAATCATTGTGCTCGAGTATTAGTAATGTTGTAAGTGAATGCCGGAGCATTGTAATAGAGTATTGGTGAATAGTGAAAAATTTTAGTCCGATGCTCGAGCATTGAAAGTTAGTGCTTGAGTATTCACAGTGCTTGCAGTCAATACTTGTAGCGTTGGCTTCCAGTTATGAGGGTTAAGTTACAATACTCGAGTACTATTAAACTGTGCTCGAGCATTGGCTCTGCTGGAAGCTTTTACTTGAAGTATCACTTGACAACATTGATAGAAGACTCAACACTCGAGGACTACATTTGCAGTGCTTGAGCATTGGCTCTACTTTCAGCCAATACCTCAAGTATTGACTTGAAGTGCTTTCAGAAACCTCAATGCTCGAGTACTGTAAACCTAGTGCTCGAGCATTGGCTCTGCTATCAGCCAATACTTGCAGTACTTCATAAGAATTATTTGATCTTCTCATTTATATTATGAAGAGAAATGTTTGAAGAATTTATTTAATGTTATTCATTCATTTCCAATTTTGTTTGAATTGGATACTTAAATGTGGAAGTTGAAAGAAAGACTTTTGGAACTTTAATTCATGCATAGAGATGGAAAATAAATAATACTTTCATGCTTCATGCATGCTTGAAAAATGGTGTTGATATATACTCTATGCATGCTTGATAATGGTTTTTGATGTATTATTTTGCAAACTTACATGCTGGGATCCTTGTTACCAATTTATTCCAAAATAGTTTTGTTATTAAAGGCAACTTGGAAGTTGATCCCATGCATGCTTAAAAATGTTTTTAAAGGGACTGAACGCAGAATGCTGGTTACTAACAACAGTACTGTTAGCCCTTGGTGCACCATAGTTAATCTCGAGCTCACTTTGTATTCGTGGGCATTGACTCACGCCTGTTATTTTTAACCATGTGCCTGTTATTCGTGGCATCGAGCCGCGTCTATTGGTTACTTACCCTTGTGAACTGTGTGTTCACACCTGTTTTTGTCGCCTCGAGCTACGCCTAGTTATTTACCCTTATGGACTGTGTGTCCACGCCTGTTATCTGTTCTGTTGAAATCCTACAAAAATATGATATTTGAAAATCATCCGTTTAAAATGATTTTGTAACAAGTTGTTTTACCAAGCATTTGAAATCATCTGAGAAATGACTTATTATGCAGCTTCAAGTATGAATTGATTATATTCTGCATAAGTTGAGACTTATTGTTACATTATTTATTAAAGTTGAATTCCTTATTCTGTTTTCTTTCATTTAATTAAATGTATAAATAGGACGTTATTCACCGGAAATTTATTTTGACTTCAGATAGCCCAGTTGACCCTATATCTCTGGTTGAGCAATGAAGAGCCTCCTTATTATTATGAAAGACGTTGACTTATTTTGTACCTACTGTTTGGCAAAGAAAAAGGATTACGTTATGAACTATTTTTGAAGGTTAGATGCTCCACGTAGTCTATAGGTTAGGTCCCTGTGTTTTTATTATACGTTGGTAATGCTAAATATGTTTTTATGGTATAGTCTTGAGAAAAGAAATGGTACATTATGTTATTTAACATTTTGGTGAATGACACAAATCAAAGGCTTACGCAGTGTGAGACATCTCATAATCAGTGCCGGTCACATCTTAATTTTAGGGCATGACACAAACGATCATCTCTATTCATATTTTACAAGATGTGTGTGTGTGTGTGTGTGTGTGTTTATCAATATCAACATAATCATTATCATAGTAGATATATCTCAATGATCACAAGAATCAATTGGATCAATAACCATATGATCACTTTTTTTATTCACTAAGTCTCCCTTGTAACTTCCCTACCTTATTTCCTCTGACTGGACCCATGGGCCGAGGTTGTCCCATATGACTGGTAGTTACACAAAAAGCTTATCATTTGAGTGATGTGGACTGGCTAGATCCATAGAGCATGAGTTCAGACCATGGGTTCTCCCCTTAGCATTATCGGGGTGTCATGGGCCCTCGTAACACAATGGACCTAGAATCATTTGGCGTACAACTGAAAGTCCTCCATCCTTGTTTCCTCTTTAAGCATGCTAGACATTCACCCCCTTATTTCCTCTTTAATAATGTTCCATCAATGACAATATCCTCCTCTCCCAATATCAAAATCCTCATTTTTCTCAAGCTTGAGCAAGGCATATGCATAAATTGGCGGCAACAACAACAACAACACACACACACACAAAAAAATATGCAACGGCACTTTCCAATCAATAGCTTCATGCTTAGAAGTCACAACTGAATCACAAGAATATTTATTAAAAGCTTGGCACACATTGCCATTTCCACACATCACTTCTTTGATTTCATATTTCACAATGCAATTTTAATAACATTAATACAAGGTTTATCAAATAATAACATTTTTATCATAATAAATTCAAAATCACTTATAGACATGTCACAAACGTGTACAATAAGTAAAAGCGGTTACCTCACACTGAGGCAATAATACCCTACCACCATAATCCATAGCTCAAGCTTACGTCATCAAAAATTCAGTCAATCTACATAATTAATTTAATTACATATTAATGTAATAATACCCCAAAACAATAACATGTCACTTTAAATAAATCCCATTCACATTTTGGTCACATAATGATATTCCCAAACCTAGATAAATTGCTCAACAACATTTTGACTGACCACCAAGTCCAAAATAGTAAGGGTTGAGTTTATCATAAAAGAAAAATCATTCTAAAATCATAATGAACACAAATAAAAAGAATCTAAGCATATTAAAATCCTATTTAAACATCTCTCTATCTTACTCCAATCTTGCATTATTAAAACTCAAAACTTCAAGAAAACCCTAACCTAAAAACTTCCTCTATCCAATACTAAAATACTACCACTGGAAAGAGAAAATTGCCTAGAACAACTTCCATAAAGGAGGTGAGGAGAGATTTTGCTTACCTAAATGATCCCAAATCTTTGGCCTAGTAGAGCCCTCTCATTGCCGGTGAAGGAAGAAGGAGAAATGAGACTGAATATGTGGGGTGGGTATTTTAATACCCCATCTACCGAGCACGCTGAAACTTAAGTCTATTTTTGCTAACAATAAGGGATCACCGCTACAAAATCAACAATCTGCCACATCGAAACTGCCCCAAGACGAGTAAACTCCCGTGAAATCAGAGGTTGACCATAGTGAAGGTGTCTCGAGAGCAACTTCGATGCTTGAAGAAAGATTGTATTGGGATTATAACGTACACACGCAGCAGAAAAACGATTACAAATTAAAATTTTGTAATCCCACTTATAGATCTGCCAAATGCATTTAGACCGAGGAGATAGTATAATACTTTTCGGTTTTGGTTATATTTATTGTCAAGCAAAATCAATTGATAAACCCATATTTTCTATTTCATCAATTGTTCCATCTTTTGCTTATTCTTTCTATACACACTCTACTGCAAAATTTGGATATTTCAAGCAAAATTAAAAACAAATCAACATATATTTAAAACCATGTTTATTTAGACATCATAGAGACCCTCAACCATATGATAAAAGCTTGCTAACTCTCCATCAAGGAAATAATTTTCACAAATTCATGACATCTAAACAGCCGTATGAATGAATTCAGTAAGACATAGTCGTTGATGATTTTGGAATAGAAGATAGTAATATTTTATGCATGTGAATATACATATCTATCTGTATTAATATTTTATACATCATTAATGTCTTGAATGCTATAAATTTTGTACCCTTTTGAAAAACCGTTGGTAGCATGCAATTTGATCAGAATGCATTTATATTTGAATAAACATTAGATTCATAGTTCATTTATTTTGCCAAAAAAGGAGTTTTTTGCTCAGAATATATTTTGAAAGATGGAGTTATCAAACGTTAGAATCTGCAAGCTAACAGACTTTTGTATCCAAAATGTATTTTGGACTCCAAAAAGGAAATACCAAACATGCACAAAATCCGTCACATCTCATCTACTTGGTATGTATCCTAGCAGCCTACAAAGACCTATAAAACACTCAAAAGATATTAATAGATATAATACTAGTTTTATAATTCTAATTCTTGAACATTCTCTATAGAAAAAATGTTTAACGCAACATGATGATTTTAAACTAGTTTTCATATTGTTGAGTACATTTCAAAAAAATTGACTTCCAACAACAACTGAAGTCATTCAGCGGCGACAGTCACCACTAAATCGCCGCTGTAGCTATCATGGTTGAAACTATTGGTAGCAACTTTTTAAAGTTGCCAAAGCAGACAAAATGTCACCACTGAAAATGAGGTCAGTTGCCTTTCCCCGCTAAAGATAGGGTATTGGCGACAACTATAGTTGCCACTGAAAGTGGCAATCGGTGACGACTTAATAGGTCGTCACTGAAACACCATAGCCGACAACCAATTGTTGCCGTTGAAAACCCTTTTCAATGGAAACAAATATCGCCGTAGAAGGACTTCCGCTATTGCTCTTTCAGCTGCAACAATTAATCACCACTAAAGTCAAAATATGTACTTTTAATAAATATTAAAATAATGAAATGAAAAACTAAATTAAAAACTATAATATATTAAGCAATATTCACAACATTCTTTGCAAGCATCCAAATATTTCAATCTTTTCAAAATAAAAAATGTGCTCAATTGAAATATTTCTACATTTTATAATAAAATCATAAGAACTATGTTGAAGGACTAGCTACCTCGTAAGGCACTAAGAGTAAGATAGATTTTAAAAGTAAGAACTTCTATTTATTGTCAAGGAAATCAAATGATAAACCCGTATTTTCCAATTCATCAGTTGTTCCATCTTTTGCTTGAACTGTGCTTATCTTCTTCTATCTTTGCCCACTCTACTGCAAAATTTGGATATTTCAGATAAATTAGAAACAAATCAAAAAATATTTCAAATCGTGTTTATTTAGACATAATAGAGACCCTCAAACATATGATAAAACTTCGCTAACTCTCCATCAAGGAAATAATTTTCACAAATTCATGACATCTAAACAGTCCGTATGAATGAATTCATTGGATGTGTTATTCTCACACAAAAATTAGCATTCAGAACAGAACAAAAATTAAAGAACCTGAAAACTCAATCTCTCTTCGCACCAATTTGAAGCAATGGAATGAATTTACGCCACATAAGCAATGATCTTACTAAACTACTAAAAAAAAAACAGCATTGATCCCTTAAGAAAGCTTACGATTTTGGTCAACAAAGTTAACCACACCCTATACAACCAAGTTAACCACACTTACCTATACAGTGGAGAATTTATTATATATAATCACTTCCCCTGTCTCTTTCAACATGCATCTATGGCATTGATTCCTCACATTCCTATTCCTAATACATTCAAAAAGACCAAAACATTACGACAATAGCAACAACCAAAATTATGTGGCACTCAAAACAAAGGCATACTTCAACATTTAAATCATTAGCTTATCGCGTAGGAACCCTAAAACAAAGGCATTTTCCATCCTTAAGTTGTTCCAAGAATTTGTACTTAATATGCATTCATCATCATACAATTATTATTACTAAGATAATGTCATTCCATTAGCATATGAATGCTCTTACCTCTTTGCAATTCTTGGACAGCAATCCTTTTTAATCTGGAAATGTCGCAGCTTCAAAATTCCATCCTAACCAACATATTTAAGTTTTCAGTCGTGCTTTAATAATTTGAGACAATTGTTTAATAATTAAAGGCGTCTAAACATTAAGTTAAATATAATTGCACTCTAAATTCCCGCACTTTTTCCATTCACTAACCAGTTTTTCAGCATCCTGTATTCCTCTCTGAATATCATTCAGATCACAGCAATAAAGATGAGGGCGGCTAAAGGAGGTATATTAAGCATTTACATTGACACATTTTTGTAAAGAACAGCGCAGTGTTTCACGCACATCTCAACCACTGTTCGGCCAACATAGATCCATAGATTAGAAAAATAAAAGCATACGCGTAAACAATCTACTGCATGCAACACCTATTTAGCTTGAAGAAACCTTATTCTTTTACTAACATGGATTTAATAGGTGAAACTTCCTCCTTTTGTTCTGATTTCTCAACTTTATTCATTCCCCAAAAACCCAAACTGACATAGATGAATAGATCTGACAGTAGAAGAAGGTCCACGGGACCAGGAATGAAGCTTGCATGCTTAATTGACCCCATCCTCCTTCGAGAACCCTCTGTCTTGCTCTCTGCTCATTGTTTGTCGAGGAAGAAGAAAAATGAGAAGTGATTGTGAGGCCGAGGGATTGAAGTGCCTGAGGCACGTGAGGTGAATGGGTCAGGGAGGAGAAATGACTATGCGGCAAAATATTATCCATTCAGAATCCAACTGGTTGGATAGGGATCTGATTATATTCTTTATTTCCTAAATCATAATGAAACCTTCAGCTTCTGCAACTTAAATATTGAGATTAATATTGATTTTCAAATTAACATATGATGGTATTTTGAACCTTGGGAAATTGTAAAATGATTATATATGTGATAGATCCATAATCCCATGATATCTGGTGTTTGAGGAAATTTTTGTAAAGGGAAAATAAAAATGAAATCTTGGTCACCAACTAATATTAGAACAAGAATAAAAGGGCCAATAAATACTGATAAATATGAGCAGTTAAAGTAAAATCAGAATTTTGTACCACTTTAATTAAGGTACTGTGTTCAAATCCTAAGAATTCCACCAAGTTAAATACTATGCTAGAGAATTTTGTTATTCTCCACAATCCTAGATGGTTCTCTCTTTTCAGGGGGAGGAGTCTTTGTTTACTCATTTACGATGATAGTCGTTTCAATGTGTACGGTGGCATTCAAAGATGGGTTGCTAGCAACCTTGTGGTGAACTGGAAAGCAAAGGCATAGCGAATCGGGATGGACCACAGTAATGCTTCTCCTCGCCTTATTTTATTTGTTTTTTCATTTCACACCGTAGCAATGAAGAAATTAAAACTATTTCTACTATTGGCTATATATGTAATATAAGTGTGCATGGAATATTTATTTTGAATTGAAGTATCAATTTAAGCAGAAAATTCAAGATGCTAACTCATTGCTTTTATTTTATTTTTTTATGATAAATAAAACATTTAATATTTAGATATGTTAAATTCTATAATAAAACAAAAGATTTAAAAATTACAGATATCATGAATAAAAAATATTATTGAACGTTTGTTTTTCACGAAGACTTATAAAAGTTGTGGCTAAAAATTTGACCTTTACCAACCATTGAAAATGCCGCAGCAGCAACTGAAAAAATTGTTACTAAGTGTTAGATTTCCAACCACGATTGTAAAAGATAGCTATTGAAAATATGCCTTTCAAGACTTTGGGCATCAACTAATCGAACTTTCAGCAATGATTTCCAGTGGCGACTATGAGTCTGACTTTTGCCGATGACTTTTTAGTCACCATCTAAAGTCAGACTTTCAGTTGTGACTTTAAGAGTCGCCAACGAAGGTTAGACTTGCAGGGTGACTGTATTTTTTTGTATTGAAGCATTACAATAAAGATTGATCAACCTACTACTTGAAAAATGTAGGGTTGGGTTTAGCAAAGAGCAATGTATGAGTTCAGCAAGCTTGAATAACCATCAAAATACACACATCTCATATATAAAAGTTCATTTAACATAAACATTGAACACATAAGTTATCCACCAAGAGAAGAAACGAAAGACTGAAACACAAAAGAGAAGGAAGCAAACAATGTCTCAACATTTCTATTTCAAAATGTTTTAAAGAAATCCCTTGCTTCCTTATGCTACCATAGTCTTGAGGAAGACGCTCGTCAAAACATTCTTGCACTCCAGGGAAGCCTTCAGCAATTCGATTCCCTATATATCAAATGAAGACAAATATATAAATATTGAAAAAAATTGTAAGGAAAAAAAAACATCGCATTTTAAGTAAACACACACACATATAAATATAGATAGATCATCCAAGGCGCCAAAAGAAAATAATTAAAATCAAACAAAACAGAGAGATCCATCATTTTATGTTTAGTTTTCATTTTGACGAGATTATATGGATTAAAATGAGCTTTTCTACCACAAACAATTGTCTACAATGAAAGCATGTTCTAAGGAAAACTGATTAAATATGCAGGCTATTCAATTTAAAGTAAATATAAATTTATATAAAAACCTTTACTTGATTCTCACTTAACAAGGGTCCTAAGAGAAGGGGATATGTTCTATGACATCTTTGGGAAAGGCCCCTAAATTAGCGATTAATATTTCAGATCCTAACTCTTAAAAAACAAATAAGGAAAGAAACATAGATAACATGATGAATACGCATGTACACAAACCTCTTCCATGCCCAACTCAAAGACCCTTTCTTGTAAGGAAGTAATGTCCTTGACCTTGAACTTGGATATCATAGTGATGGTTGAAATAGAAGACATGGGACGAACCTCAAGATCATCCATCACAGTATAGGTGACCACCCCTTTCACAAAGCCACTTGAATCTTTCGCTCCACTCATACTTTTATTATTGCCCACCAAATGGACAGCGTAGTTCATGTCATTTCGACAGTTTGGACATTTAGTGTTCATAGCATAAGTCACATGTCTGCAACTGCTATAACTACCTCCAAAAATGTCCGCACTTCTGCAAAAGCTATCACAAGCGTATAGAGCTGAAGCTCCTCCAAAGTTGTTATTATTAACATTCTGATCATCACTGGTAGGAAGAAGGTAGCCAGCAGAGACTAACGGAGTACTTTGGTTCAGCAACGTGTTCTTGTCTTGCACTGGATTGTTCAGAAAATCGTCACTGAGATTCTCTATGCTTTCGTAGAGTTTGCCAAAGCAGCCAACCATGCCCTCTTTTGTTAGGAGCCTAGTCACAGTTCCGACCGGCAAGCGAAGAAGGTTGAACAGAAAGTCAATGAACTCTTTTGAAGCTTCAGCGAATATAACTCTTTTAGCATTTGTGTCAATTAACAGCTTCAAGCTCGCTTTTGATGATGGTGGTGGTGGTGGTGGTGGTGATTCCATCTTTCGTTGTTTGTGTGCTTAGTAGGAATAGAAAACGAAGAGGATTATGTGTGTGTGTGTATAGACAGCCAGGTATTTTGGTTTAAAACAAGACTTAATAACTGTAATATCCCGAAGTTTTGGAATTAAAAGTTTAAGAATGATTTTGAATGGTATATGTTATTAAGCCCAGTGCTGAGAAGTTTCTTACAAGGTAAACATATTCGCAGGGAGTATGTAACATGTAACTCAGCAGATGAAAGATTAAAGGTGAAAGTAAAGATTAGATAAACCCGAAGAATAGTTACTTGGCCACAAAGTAAGGGCAAAACCATAATTTTTAGGAAGTTCTTGGTTACGAAGTAAGGGTATTTTGGTCATTTCAACCAACTTATTAGGAAATTGCCCAAGGCACTGAAACAAAGAAAATAATGCTTTGAAGCATATTTGAGGTTAAAGGAGCAGAAGTAACGTCAAAAACAATTTTCAGTAATTGATTAATATTTGGTGATTAAGGGATTTTCAACCAAATATAATTATTTCAAATATCAAGAGGCATCATATAATTATTCTGAAAATGAGGGAAAATAGTTTGAGGACCATGTGAATTTCTAAAAATAATTTTAGGTATAAATTTAAAGCAGTTCACCTAAAAATACAGAAAAATATAGTAAAGCCTTGAAAAAGGGAAAATACAAAAAAAATTTCAAAAAGGAATTTTCGGAATGGGACTTTATTATGGGAAAAAATTATGGTATTGCATGGGTTAAATGATCGGAGAATTCCCAAAAAGAATTTCCGGAATTCTCGACTCAGCCTCCAAATAAAGAATTTGAGGGAGAGAAGAAATAATGAAATTGAGGGGTTTAGAGTTAACTGAATGGCATTATCAGTATACCATATGAAAGAGCAAAAAGATTATGTATTTATGTGATAAAGGTTATTGGCGAAAAGTTATTGTATCATATATCAGTAGAACCCGAAGGATGAAGCTTATGGGATAACTTTATAATATTTAATTGGTTTGTTTTCTCTTGATTCAGTATATTTCAAGAGAGAGAAGACGCAACCCAAGAAGTCCTAAAGAGAGAAAGTGATCCAAAGCACATTTATTGCTTTTAACTGATTATTCAAACCAATAGTTAATTTTGCATCATTTAAATAATTAAGGTCATAAAAAGAAATAAATGGAGTAATTCGATTATATGATGGGTTCAAATATAAGCACACTTTAGAATAATCTATTAAAAATTATCAATATTAAAACACATGCCCTTTATTTATAAGAATATACTATCAATTTATTGAATTTGTGTATAATTTCTAATGTCATGGCAAGTATTGCTTCATTTGTAAGATAATCATCTTTTGACAAAACTCTGTGCTGGCCCACCCTCAAAGCCCGATGTCACTTGTCACTCCGTTGGAAAAGAAGAGATGGGTTATGATGAGTGGTATGGTGAAGGTGATCAGAGATGGAAGATGGGGTATTCAAAAAGAAGAAGAAGATAAGAAATCAAACCGTAAAGTAAACTTCGTCCAGATTTAGAAAAGCGGTGGATAAGTGCTTTTACGCAAGTTGAGGTGAGAATGTGAGAGAGGTTTTATCTCATCTTATATGTATTGTGGAAAAAAGTGAATAAAAATACCTACCAAACAGGCTCTTAACCTTGCATACTCATTGCATTGATGTTCCATCTTTATTGGATCAAGAAGAAAGAAAAAATCTTTGAGAACACCCGTGAATATTTCATCCGCAGACACAAAGGAGATTGTGAAGAAGGGAGATGAAGATCATAAGACTTATTAATTACGTACTTAAAATTTTGTTAATTGTTTAAATAAATGAGGTGGATCAATTCTTTTAACTAAAGATGCTGCATGTAATGATTACAAGAACCAATCACGGTTGAGGTACAACTTTTAGTTGTATATATTTGATGATAAAACTGTGGAAGAAAACATAGATATTAATTACAAGAATAACAATCTATGAAGTGATATTACTATGGAAGATTTAAGGATAAATCACTCATTGTCAAATTAATCAGATAATGAAAGTTGAAATTTACTCGCATGTTGTAGAAGTTCTAATGTATATTATGAAAAATCAGTTGCATTTACATTTTTTTGGAAAATTTCATACCATTACTGAGCGCAGTCAAATAGTATGTAATTAGTGATGACAAGTAATTTTAATTTAATTGATAATTGATAAATTGAATTCCGTATAGATTGTATTGCTGAACAATAATTTCTAATTTGTTTGATTTGTTATTGATGTCGGCAACAAAAGAAATGCGAATTTAGAAATTACAGTAGTTACAGAATAAGTCAAATGGAAGAAGCCTTTTGCACTTTGATCAGATTTCACCCTGCAATAGCTATAGAGATGCATGATAATTAGAAATTAAAATGTCATTGTTGCGATCCCCAATATTTTTTTAATATATTTTGAAGTTTACCCCTTCTTCGTTTTCTGATCAAGTACATGCATTCGATCTTTGTCTGAAGGCAATTCTGGGTATGGGACTTTCAACGTTGAACTGCAGCTAAAAAAATATTGATTTTGAATTTTATTTCATTCACTATAGTATTTATATTCATATTAATTTCATTCCTACATTTAATTTAATCATTCATTCAATTCAAAGTTTAAGGTGCAATTTTAACAACGAAATTTTTGTCAGGAGCAGCTGGCATAATTAAATTTGAAAAGAGCAAAAATGCATACGAACTTTTAAAAGTTGTGTAATTTTATCAACTCCATTACATGGCTCCAAACATTTGTCTCTTCTTGAATGTGAGATCCATTTGTTTTCTTTTCAGCTTTATAATAGATGTTTTGATAAATTTGACGGAGTGAATAAAATTGCATCATGTTTAAAAGTTCATATATATTTGTACATCACTTAAAACTTAATTGTACTAGTTGCTATTGACAAAAAACTTCATTATCAAAATTACGGCTTAATCTTTAGTTTGAAGGTGTAAGATCACTAATTGTAAAATTAAAAAGGATGTTTCTTAGACTGCATGGATCTATATGTGATTTTAGACCACATAGATTTACCTGCGTTTAAAAGGAGATTTTTTAGATTGCATGTCTTACATGCTTAAGCTCATAAGTTGTTGTCTTATTAATTATAAAATCGTCAATTAAAATCCTATTATGAGGATATTCAGATTAAGAAAAAGTTGGGAAAATATTTTATTTAAAAATGTTATTGTAGGGGGAAAAGAATTAGATTACTAGTATTTTAAAATATTCATACGATCTATGTATTAAAACATATGAGTTCTTTATACGGACTAAGAAATTATTACCATAGTATATCTGATTTTTCAAAATAATATAGCTACAGGTGGATTTTTTTTATCTACGAAAATTTCAAGCCTTTGAGAAGTGGATATTTGAACCATTGTGAACCAGACTGCTTCGTTTAGAGTGCCATAATGAAATACGTGTATATAAATGGTTGGACTTCTCTATGCCGATTAAGAAACTACTACTAACATCATCATCATCATCATCATCATCATCATCATCATCATCATCATCATCATCATTAGTAGCATTAATACCTTACGGACACTCTCCCTTCAAAGGAAAAGGAAAAGGAAAAGGAAAAGGATAAAAATGATTCAAGTTAAAAGATGTCGTGTAAAGTAAAAGAGAATATAAGCCAAATGTAAGTGTAATAAAAATGAAATGTACTATCTGTATACTTTAATCAATTTTGTTTACTTTTGCTTTTACAATTTTACTTTTGTTTACCTTTAAACTTTAATCATTTTACTTTTGCTTTAACAATTTTACTTTTGCTTTACCCCTAAAATTTAATCATAGAATAAATATATATATATATATGATGTGTAGTCCATTAAACTCAATATATTTTGTAGATTAAATCATCATAAAAAAATGTGATTTTGAAGTTATTGAACCAATTAATAATATGATCTACTGGTCAAGTAAAATATAATGTTATTCATTTTCTAATATATTTTTATAAGTCGGATTAAACTAAAATTATTTTACACCAAGTAACATTTTATACAAATAAAAATGAGAAGTGATTATGAGGTTTTTTAGAGTGAAAAGAAGACTTTATTAATCACTTCAACGGATCAGGAACAAGCAAGAATACAAAAAAGAAAAAGGAAAGAAAACAAAACAAACAACAAAGCAAGAGAAAGCAATTCAGCCAGAGGGGAGAAGCGAAAGAAATCCTAAAGCCTGATGAGTGTGCTCAGTAAAGGCAAGGGCTTCGTTAACTAAACGTATCACAGCAGTGTCTTCATTCTCAAAGATGTAGAGATTCCTAGCGTTCCAAAGCTTCCAGCAGATAACCCCGAATAAAGTACACCAGCGGGGGTTACTGTTATTATCTTTAAGATTCATGAACAGCCAATCCAGATAATTACAAGAGAAGAATTGTGGGAGGTGCTGATCGGCCACCACGAGAGGCCAACAAGATCTGGCCAGAGAACATCTTCTCAAAACGTGGTCCATATCCTCAGAAGCTTCACCACAAATAGAACAGGATGCTTCATCAGCCATATGTCTGTGGACTCGCTCCTTATTAGTGAGGAGTTTATACTTAAGAAGCAGCCAAAGAAAAGTTCTGATTCTATGAGGACCATTCCAGTTCCATGCAAGGTTCCAACGCAAGTTTTCATCATCCCAGCGGTCTTGCACCAAGAAGTTATAAGCAGATTTGACTGTAAAGTGATTCCCAAAGCGCCATATAATCTTATCAGGATCATCGACATTAAAAGGAGGCTTGAACTTCAAAAAATGCTCAAGAGTATCCGGAGGTAGCTTCTCTTGAAAATCTCTCCACATCCACTGGCCATCGGTAGTGACATAGTCACTAACTGTTTTATGAATATCCTCAGTGTGAATGGGACAAGTGGAAAGCATAGAGAGAGGCCCGAGGTCACCAATCCAGTGGTCAGACCAGAACTTGGCCGTCCTCCCATTTCCAATCTTCCACATATAACATAACCTGAGATCCTCCCAGACGGACGCTAGGCTCTTCCACAAATGAGAGGCGTTTCGTAATTTAGTTGGTGGCCAGCTCTCCGTCCATTTGTACTTGGATCTGAGAACCTGCACCCAGAGCAAGTCAGGATTAGAATAAATTGCATGCGCAATTTTCATTAAGAAGGCCAGGTTCTGACTATCAAGCTCCTTCAAGCCGCAGCCACCATGATTTTTTGGTTGACACATGACCGACCATTTGAGGAGAGGGATTCCTTTGTGCTGAGCTGACGTCCCCCATACAAACTGCCTGATCATGCCCTGAATGTTTTCACAAGTAGCGTTGGGAATCCTCGAGGTCTGCATGGGGTAGTACGTAACAGCAGATAAAACGGAATGAGCCAATGTGATCCTCCCAGCAAGAGAAAGAGCATTAGCCTTCCAACCCTGCAACTTAAGGCGCACCCTGTTCTCTAAATACTGGTAAGTTTCTTTAGTCACTCTATTATGAAGAACTGGAACGCCAAAATATTTCCCCAGGTGTTCAGTTTTCTGATATCCCAGCGTAGAGCAGATGTTGGTGGCCAGACGGGGTTGGACGTTCCTAGAAAAGAAGATGCTAGTCTTGGCTGCATTAACTTTAAGACCTGATGCGCTGCAGAAATCATCAAGAAGATGCTCCAAGGTAAGCGACTGTTCTTCATTGGCCATATTAAAGAGGAGCAAGTCGTCTGCGAAGAATAAGTGAGAAAGGGGTAGGCCTCCTTTCCTCAGCATGATAGGCTTCCAGCTCCCAAGCTGAACCATATGACAAATAGCTTGAGATAAGCGCTCCATGCAGAGGATGAAGAGGTATGGCGACAGCGGGTCGCCTTGCCTTAAGCCACGTTGGGGATGAAAGACACAAGAGGGATACCCGTTCCACATGACTTGCATGGATGGAGAGGTAATGCACTTCATGATCACATTTCGGAGGTATTCCGGAATATTAGCATCAATGAGAGTGTTGGCAATAAAGTCCCACTTAAGTCTGTCAAAAGCCTTTTCTAAATCAATCTTGGAAGCCATCCAACCCTTTTTCCCACCTTTGCTTCTCATAGAATGGATGATTTCTTAGGCTATGATAATGTTGTCCGAAATGTTTCTGCCCTTTATGAAGCTAGCCTGCTGAGGGAGAGTGATAAGTGACATCACAGGTTTGAGTCTGTTGGCCACAATCTTAGTGATGAGCTTATATATGGTAGTACACAAGCTAATAGGTCTGAACTCCTTGATCATTTGTGGTTGATCAACTTTTGGAATCAGAGCAATGAGTGTGCGATTTAGCCGGTGATCAAGAGCACCTCCGTCGAAAACTCTTTTCACTTTAGCATAGACCTTATCCCCTACAGTTTCCCATTGAGTCTGAAAGAACAATGCATGTAACCCGTCAGCTCCTGGAGACTTGAGGGGGTGCATTTCAAACAATGCATTCCTGGTTTCTTGTTTCATCACAGGTCTCTTAAGATGGTCTTGCAAGTGCCTAGGAATCGGAGGGAAAAGCCCTGAGTGACTAAAAGAATGGCTGCTGTCAGTATCTAACGAGTAGAGCTTCTGAAAGTAAGCAGAGACCATAGCTGAGAGCTTGTTTTGATCAGCCTCCCAATTACCAGAATCATCTTTAAGGAGCACAATTTTGTTTCGCCTCCTTTTAATTAAGGCTTGCGTATGGTAGAATTTGGTATTCCTATCGCCATCGCGAATCCATTGGCCTCGAGACTTCTGCAGCCACATGACCTTTTCTTGAAGGCAAATATTCTCGTACTCAAGTCGCAACTTGTACTCATAATCAATTAGATAAGGCAAGTAAGGGAACTGTTCAAGCCTCGCTTGGACCCCGATGAGCTTCTTGCGGAGGCGTCGTTTATTTTGTCCTATGCTACCGAAGACATTAGTATTCCATGCTCTAGCCTCAGTGGCGAAGTCTTCAATAATATCCGCAACATTTTTGTTTTGATGCCAAGACTTGGTTACCAAATTAGCAAAGTCAGAATGCAAGATCCAAGAGGCAAGGAATCTGAATGGAGGTTGAGGAGCCCGTGGCCCCCCTTCTTGAGTGATAAAGAGGGGTTTGTGGTCACTTTTCATTCTTGGCAAGTGCATAACAACACAGTTAGGATGCTTGTGGAGCCAATGGTGGTTACATAGGGCTCTATCAAGCCTAACCATAAGGTTTCCGCGTTGCCAAGTATAATGAGGTCCTTTGTAACCCAAGTCCACAAGGCCTGTGTTAAGAACAAAGCGACCAAAAGATCTGCAACCAGCCTGTAACCGCCTAGAACCGCCTTTTCTTTCATTAGAGTGCAATGTAGCGTTGAAGTCCCCAGCGAGAAGCCAAGATATCATAGGGTCCACTTGAAGCTGAAGCAGATCTCTCCACAGGTTCTCACGGATCATGGGGTTAGGGCTGCCATAGATAGCTGAGAGCATGTAATGATTAGCATTAGCAAGGTCAGACACTTGAACATGCATGAACTATTTATGATTGTGGAGAATTGACACGTGAAAATCGTCTTTCCAAAGGAGCCATATGCCCCCAGAGAAGCCAGACGCTTCAATACGATGAGACTTAGGATAGCTTAACTTCTTAATGACCTTATCTGCTTGCTTCCCCGAGATCCTTGGCTCCACGAGAATGACTATATGGGGTTTATAGTCATGCAGAAGGGAGCGAAGGACACGATGGAAGGAGGCCGATGCTACTCCTTGACAGTTCCAAGCTAAGATGGAATGATTCATCTACAACAAATCAGGGTGGAGCTCCCTCTCAAATCTATCTGAGACTGAATCGTCTTCAAAGTCAAGCCCACTGGCCTCCGTGAACGATAAGTCGTCATCGGAATCGAGCAAACGTCTGAGAGTTTCAGCGAGAGCCTGATTCAAGTGCTCAGGCGATAGTCCCCGCGTGTCACAAGATTTGAGCTTAGATATTTTAAACTTACCCCTTGGGACAAGGTGGAGGGCTTTGCTCGGAGTAAGTCTATCAGGGGGCTTTGGGGGGTAGCCTTTCTTACCTATCCTTGCAGATACAGTTGGGCGCATGGCTACAGGTGTCTCTATCCCACTGGAGGAATTGCTTTCGTTAGTAATAGGAGACAGGATGATAGCAGAGTGGTCTGGGCCTAGCGTTGTGTTCTGAAGAGATTCCTTGTAAGCAGATGAGACAAAAAGAGAAGAACTAACAGCAGGGAGTTTTCCTATTTTGCCAGTCTCATCAGAAGGGACATTCGTGCTAGTATTAGGTCTCGTTGACTTCGACTTGGGATTCATTTTCTTGGATTTCGTATGCGCCTCCTGCATGATGACATGACTGCGTTGCTCAGTACTCTTAGCCCGATAATTACCTTCTTCGTGCTCGTTTACGTCTTCCATAGCAACCAGAGGATTAAACCGGTTGCCAGCCCTTTCATGATTCGGGTTCGAGTCTTGTCCTCCTCTCCTAGCAGCTTTGGCTTGACGTTCATAACGAGGTTTGACCTTCATCCAATCCCCAAAAAGTTGCTCCTCACGCGCCACCGTGTCCTCCGTGGAGCGAACAGGGATCGCTGTTTGAGTCGCCTGCGGCGAGGGGGAAGAACGCTGGGGGCATGATTCCTCAGTGTGACCATACTTCCCGCAGCAGTAGCAAATGGTAGGTAATCCTTCGTATTCCACATGCTGAAGCATACCATCTAGCTTAATTTTGGACACTAGCGGCTTAGTGAGATCGAGCAGGACACCTAACCGAGCAAACCGAGCTTTTTCAAACCCCTCCGTGTTGTAATCAATTTTCAGGACTTGGCCTATGACAGCTCCAATGGCTCTCAAAATGCTTTTATGGTAATAGTGATAAGGCAAGCCTGGGAGCCTAACCCAACCATAGACTTGCTTGATCTCAAGGTTGGAAGGAGATAAGCTGGGATTCCACGGATGTACCGTTAAGTAGTGCCCAAAGATAACCCAAGGCCCCCCTAACATTGCATTCTGATAGTCAGCCTCATTATCCAGTTTCACCATGTAACAGCCCCCATCAAGTTTCGTCAGCTTAAAACCTCCGGTCGGTCTCCACAGCGAAGCTATCTTAGAGTGCAGTATGTCCTGATGAATGAAGCGTCCAAGCAGCTTCACAATGACTGCATGCTTCATGCATTGAGCCATTAAGGATTTAATCCGTCCTGAGAAGGTGATGGAAGGTATAAGCCCCTCCATGTTGACTTGAACGTCGTCATTTTCAACAGAAACTTCGGGAAGGCTATTCCCAGCAAGGTTAGTACCGGAACCGGACTGTCCCAGTAGCTTGTCCCTAAACGAAGCTACCTTGTCATCAGAAGTTATGGAACCAGTAGCTTGCTGCTCAGGAGTCTCTGAATCCCTCATAAGGATTTCATTGCTAGCAGCCTCATGATTGGGATCATCTGGCATCACTTGCCGATCATTATCTCTTACCTCTGGATGAACAGTGCCCTCATCGCCTTGCTCCTCCATAGTGAGGTCTAAACTACTAGGTTTGTCCCTTATCTTCACCTTTTTCATGGAACGATTCTCATCAGGAGAAGATGGCCGGGGTTCTTTCATCACAAGTTCAAGGTCCAGAGCTGCTTCCTCAGGAGAAGAATCCATCGTCAACCCTACCCTGCTGCTGGCTCCTTGAAGTGATTATGAGGCTGAGGGATTGAAGTGCACGATGCCCGTGAGGTGAATGGGTGAAGGAGGAGAAATGACTATGCCGCTCAATATTATCCTTTCATAATCCAACTGGTTGGATAGGTGATAGGTGAATGGGTGAGGGAGAAGAAACCTTCAACTTCTACAACTTAAATATTGAGATTAATATTGATTTTCAAATTAACATATGACGATATTGTCACCCTTGGGAAATTGTAAAATGAGTATATATGTGAAGATGTAAAATCCCATTATATCTAGTGTTTGAGCAAATTTTCATAAAGGGAAAAGAAAAAATGAAATCTGGGTCAACAACTAATAGGAAGATCAATAAATTAAAAAGGTCAATAAATACTGATAAATATGAGCAGTTAAAGTGAAATTAGGATTTTGGACCATATTAATTCGACCAAGTTAAATATTATGTTAGAGAATTTTGTTATTCTCTACAATCCTACTTGGTTCTCTCCTTTCAGGGTGCGGAGTCTTCGTTTACTCTTTTATTATGACAGTCATTTTAATGTATGCGGTGGCATTCAAAGAATTTTGTTAGCAACGATGTGGTGAACTGGAAAGCAAAGGCAGTATTAATTGTACTATAAATTATTCATGACATTTGGAGGTTACTCTCATATCCCTATAAATAAGGGTTTTGTATATGATGAATGGAATAGAGAAAGTTAATTGAGAAATATCTATTCCCTATTCGTTTCCTATATAATTAGTGGCAGTCCTAATCCTCGATTCTCCACAATCAAAACCAGCAAGTAATGATAATAAATCAATTCCCTAATCCGCATACCATTTACTTCCTTTTTAATATTGAAGTACTTTCATTTTTCCTATACTTTACATCAATAACATGGTTCACATTTATAAACCTCCAGTACCTAAACACCAATTCATTCACCATCTACACAATTCGGATAACAATATGCTTACCACTCCAAAATTTACCAGCTTCAATATCAACATTGAAATAATCATTTTTAAACCCTGTATGCATGCTTCAGAGCATGTCTCGTGACTTAAATTTTGTCCAAGAACAAAAAATTTTCAGAAAAGTTATTTTAGATATAAAACCTTGATTTGAAACCTAGGTTTTTAAAAAAGCTATTTTCGTGTCAAATCACACCATCTTTCTTAATAAATTTTCTATTCCTATTTTTTCTTTCTTTTTCTTCTTTCCTACATACTTCTTGCCTCGAACTTTGTAAAAGCGAATAACTTTTTAACACAATCACCTTTCAAAACGTAGGTTTTACATCGGAATTTGTAAAAGCTATTCTTCCAAAATATATTCTCTAAAGCCTATGTTTTACTTCAAACTTCGTAAAAGCTATTCTCCTCAGACTTCCAAACAAGCCCTTGGATAGAAAATCAAATAGGACGAATGTACTGTTCACATAAATAGTAATGTGAACAGTACCACAAGCTGCAATTCAATAAATCCTCAGAAAAGTTCGTATGAAGTACTTCATATAATTTAATGAAGCTATAATCTTGTAATAACTTGATTTAATTGGTAAAAACATTACTTTTTCTAAACTTCAAGTCAACCCTTAAAGTCCAAAATGACAGAGTTGAAATAAATGTTCAGGACACTCACGTAAACAAGAATTTTTGCTTTATCGGCGAAAAAGGTGTTTCTTCAGTGAGAAATGGTATCGCCCCTCCCTCTCTCGTGTCATATTCGCGTCTCTGGAATGAAGATGAGCAAATGAGGAATAGTGTAGAAACAATGAACAGCTGGGGATTATAACGTGGGAGGGTGAAATGACCATTTTGCCCTCTCACACTTTTCCCTTTTGCACTTTGGTCCTTCTTCTTTTTTTCCCAAACCTCTTTTCTTGTTTTTTTTTCCCCTTTTTCCGCTCTTGTGGGATATTACAATCAGACAAAGCATATTGTTATAACGAGAAATGGTATAACAAAACGAATATGATCCCTACTGTAAGAAGATACTCAGTAAGGTTTGGGGCAACTAATGTACCTATGATGTCTATGAGGTAGCTGAATATGGTAGAGTACTCAAGTCAATGATGAATTCGGAAGGATAATTTTTACATATGACAGTTTGATTATGGCAAGATGATTCAAGGCTACAAAGCTGTCGAAACTGTGTTTTGTGAAGGGCGGTGAAATGAATACATAAATAGATGGATTCTATTTCCTAGGCCTTATGTAGGAGTCCTCGAGAGTTTGGGGAAATTTATCTTGAGTCCCCTTTCAATGTTAAGTTTAAAACTATTGATAAACCTAACACTACCAAAAAAAAAAACGGTTTATTCCTATGGATTTTAATCCGTAGATATAAGGTTCGTTGAAATTTATTTTTCTCCAGGTAAAATTTGTAAGAAAATCCATAGGAAAATTGACATCTACTGCTCATGTAGTTTTAAAAATGTTTTTTATAAATAAATATGAGTATTTTTACATTAAAAATCCAAAAAAAATGGCAACATAATTTTTTAACCATCAAATAAATTTGAATTAATCAATATCATGACCAAAAATATATATTTAATTAAAAATTCATTATACTAAAATATACATATGAATTTATTGAACTAAAATATATATTTCGATGTGTTACAAGGGTAGTAATTAACAACTTTATATGAACAACATAATATTCATGCTTTAAATTATAACCAGAGTTAACAGCCCCCATATCACCCTTCCCGTTTGTCTCTATAATTCTTCTCACAAAGTCCATAGGTGTGGAACTTGTCTTCGTCTCAGAATCATTCTTATTGAGGGGGTTAGCACTTCTTTGAGAGTCTGGATCAAAACATTTGGAAGCATTAACATTTTTGTTGAAAATGTTCTACCCTGGAATCATACTTGAAATCCTCTAACATGCTCTGCAATTTCAAAAAGATCAAGTAACACCCATAAGCCAATCATGTGAAAAACAAACTTATATAGAAATGTTATATCATTTAGGACAAACTGTAGCCAATACATATTCAAAAAGATTAAGTGCACATAGACCAATACATATGAATCGCTTTAAGTGAACTTTATGAGTATCTAACTATAGCAAATGACCATCTTTCAAGATCATTTTTGGAATCCATGCTTCTTCAATTTTGGCAGCCCTCAGACTCTAAGATGGAAACTATTATCATGAAAACCCACGAAATATTTCCCGAAAGCGTGAACAACATATTTTAGTTTGAAATATTATAAGTTTGAAAATGGATTCCAAGCAGAATTGTTAAAGATGTCTTCTTCAAGAAGCTCGCTACAATAGTTAAGCTCATATTCCCATCCCCCTAGTGCCTGAAGAACCCACTGCCTCAAGGGACAAGAGGGCAGACAAGAAAAAAGGCAGGCCAAAAACCAAAATTTGAAGTTTCAATATCTAAAATATGTGTTCAAATTAATGTGTAAAATAATTTTTTCAATCAGTCAAAACAAAACACACACACACACATGCATACAAATTGTCTATAACATATTCAGATTTCTTAAGCCTGATGGGAAAAGCAAGCATTACCTGACGATGAGACCATGCATGGTAATGTTTAGCATCAATAGACAATATCTTCTTAGTGAACTCAAGTTCTGTGTTTGCAGATTCAGCAATAATAAAATAACTTACAATTCTAAATAACTTACATATAAACTAAAGAATAATAAAATGTACTGAATGCTTAATCTCCAGGTTACTCACCTTCAGCAATATCAACAAAAATGGACTAAATATATCTTTCAAGCAAAGAAGAAAGCCATATGGATTCTAAAACCATAAAAGAAGTGTGAACAACATATTTTAGTTTGAAATATTATAAGATGTCAGTCGAATTTGCAGATCTCCCTAAGAGCTTACCGTATCCATTTTCAGATCTCCCTGTTCTTAATCACACATAAAAGCAAGCATCTAAAATTGAATTTACATAAACATACGCATCTCTTCCAGCAGCAGCCAGGACTCCTTCTCTGTCAGTTGAATATCACGCATTTGAACTTACATTTTAAAAAGCATTTGAACTTTGAAAAGCAAAACATCTCAGTCGAATACCACTATGAACGAGCTTAGAGATCTGAGGAAGTACCAGACAAGCAGAGCAAAGAAGAGCAGAATGCAGAAGGAAGCAAGGGAAGCTCAACTTCAAATGCCCGCCGTGCTTTTATCGG
>JANTPZ010000722.1:0-24106 GCA_025593235.1 Vachellia pachyceras | reverse complement strand
GAATCTTAAAGGGGCTGATATAATCTTTGATGAAGATAAACATGTTGCTCATTATTTGAATAATTCGAACGTATCTCCATTGTGTTTAGCAATTCAGATTTCATATGGGGAATTAGTTGGTCGATGGTTGGGACAAGAAGATATGTTTCCAGAGAATATGGATCTTCCAAGAAGCCATGGATTCTCTCCACTTCACGCTGCCATATCCACAAAAAATGCAGGTAAATAACCTCACATCTCTCCATACACAATCTCATATATATATATATATATATGATTTAATAGCTAAGCATTTATTATTATCACTTAAATGCTTTTGAAAATATGAGTAAGAGATCATAATGCTCCTTTATGTGAGTAATTAAGTAAAGACTAAATTAAACAAAACTCTAAACTTTATGTCATATGTAAGCAATATCCCAACTTTAAAACTTTACAATAAAGCTTCTTGAAATGTTACATTTATACATGTAACTTCTATGCTTTTAGTTTTGTTCATTATTTATTTGCAAATGACTAAAGAGATTTACATGTATATTACTAAGTTCAAGTGGGTCTTATGCATAAGAAGTTAAAAATTTATAGCTTGGATTATATATGGGCATAGAATTAAGAAAATTATTTATAGATGGTTCTAAGTTAAAGGAAGTTTTATGTAATTTAGCCTTAAATAAATAATATATTTAGTTTAAAGCCAGGGATCTTACGCCTTTAAACCACATGGAGAGATTGTGAATTGAGAGAAAGCATGGAGAGATTCATATCCCATAAACTTCCATAATTGATGTCCCCTATGCGTCTACACAAATCATTAGCCAATGAGATGATTTTCAAAACTTGAACCTGCTTTTTTCCTCTTTAAGTTATAGCTTGATTCAAGCAATTGCAGATTTACTGAAAATGATGGTGGAGAAAGAATCATATCTAAAACTAATGAGCCTAAGAGACGAACATGGAGGGACTCCCATTCACTTTGCAGCTAAAACAGGTTACGTTGAAGGAGTTCGTATACTGTTAAAGAAATCTACTTTGACAGCACAAGAATTTGATATGAAGGGTCGCCTTCCTATCCACCTTGCTTCTAAAAGAGGTCATGTTGAGGTGGTCAAAGAATTCTGTGAACGAAAATTGCTTCCTCTGATGAGAGGTTTGACCATCAAGGAAGGTCAAAACATTCTTCACCTCGCAGCAAAGCATGGAAATGAAGATGTCGTTAAGTATGTTTTAGGAAACACAAAGCTTGATAATGAGCGATTCGATGTGAACCAGAAAGATAAAAATGGGAATACTCCATTGCATTTGGCTGCTGGAAACTTGCATTATTGGACTGTAATGAGTCTCACACATGATAAAAGGATTGAGGTGAATGCCATGAATAATGAAGGTTTGACAGCTAGAGATCTTGTTTTGTTGAAAAGAGAAGTCCAAAGAGGAGTTATGCAGGTATGATTTACTTATATACTTATGCCTCCAATACAAAATAAATCAACGCGCACGCGCGCCCACACATACAAAGCAGCTTATGCATATGGGGGCCATCTATTCATCAAATTGGGTGCAAATATTCTTAGACATGAAGAGTTTGGGGGAAATTATAAATAGGGGAAAAAAGTAGGTTGAGTTTCAAAACAAACCTCTTCACAAGGTCTTACATTTAGGACGAGAGGAGTATATGGCAATTAATTGTAGCATCATTCTTATTATTCATATTTTTTTTCTATAGGAGATAACAAACATGGTCCTGAAGTTCGCGGGTGCGAAAGAAACCGATAAAGCAAAACGTCTGCTTAAACGAGAACCATCAGTGAAACCAGAAGTGATGAAGAATAAAATGGAGACACTAGCGATAGTGGCGATACTGATAGTAGCAGTAACATTCATAGCTGGACTTGCAGTTCCTGGTGGTGTATATAGCTCCCAAGATCCAAACCCACATAAAAGAGGCACAGCAATCTTGGCTCATAAGCCAATGTTCAAGTTATTTGCTCTCTTCAACATGGCAGCTATGTACAGTTCCATATTTGGTTCTTTATCTCTCTTGTGGGCACAGATTGGAAACTTGTCTCCTTCAAGTGGCTTCAGTTCTGCAGTTTCCATGGTGGGTTTAGCTTTATTGTCAATGACTCTCTCATTTATGGCTGCTTCAAGTCTTGTTGTCACCCATGTCTCGTGGATCTCATCTCTCACTATATTCATTGGAATCTGTTCCTTCTGTGGCATATTAATATGGTCAAATGCGAGTTGGAGTGTTTTAGTTGTATGCATCATATCAAGGTACCGTGATGAGTGTTTTAAAATTTTTTTGTGCGTTATAAGCGCTATTTCAGCTGTTACCTTGCTAGCTATTGTGGTTTCAGCGCCCGTTATATTGTTGTTGCATATTCTTAATGTGGTAAACTAAGTGTTGAACATCCCAAATATTTTGTAGAAGCTTTTTTTTTTTTTAATATACAAGGATTGAAGTCAAGACTAGCTAAGTAGCTGTGTTAATAGATTGGATCAGAGCACTGTCATTAGTGATGCGGTTAACAAAAGCATAAACAGAAATGATAATATTTTATAGGGAAACAGATTCATTCATAAATATATGTTCTTGAAGTTTTTTTTTTTGTCATCACTTATGGACTGCTGTATTGTTAAAGTTGTTTTATCCTTAATTTCATGGGTGTAATTATTAGTTTTGCAATGAGCTTTGTTTCAATCTTGTAATCCTCTCATTTATATGTACAGGCAAAAATGCATATTTATACTCAAACTTTATACAGTATTTTAATGTTGTCCCTTAATTTTTTTAAAAAATATGTTTCTGTCCTCTAACATTAACATTGTTAGTCTCAAATGATTATATTTTTTGTAATGATCATTATCACTTTTAAAAATTCAACTTAACGTATTAGTATTTGAAAATGTTTTGTCAATAATTCAATATTTACATTTTAACCCAGTGTAAGGATCATATAATTTAAAAGACACTTTATATAATTAAGGGACCAAAATTTTCACATAGTTAGGCCAAACTTTGTCACCTAATCCGTGTGTGTGTATATATATATATATGAGTGTGTAAATTGATCCTAAAATAACACATTAGTTTAATCAAGATATTTCAGCTTAAAGATTCAGAAACGCTTCAAGCAACGTTGGGATCACTGGGCCCCAATGAAATATTTTGGACAAGAAATTCTTATATGAAACCTGGTCAGTTACATCATTAATGGTCTAACCATTCACAACCCAATAACTCAGTATTTTTATTCTGATCTGTCACACCTTCTAAATATAAGTTGGCATATACACAAAATTTGAAATAAAAAATTTTAAACTTCTGAATTCAAGAAAAAAGAAAAAAAACGATGGGGATGGAGAAAAATAGAATCCAACAAATCCTCCCTTCAGCTTACCCTCTCCACTGCAACTCCCCATACATGCAAGTACCGAATCACAAATCAAAAGTCCCAAATATGTTTTTTTTTTGTTTTCAACAGTGCCGCCGTCTCAAACTAGTCACTTTAGCGGCTTCTGGAATGCTTTGTGTCTTTTTAATGCAAAGTATACAATGATGACAACAAAAAAATGTTGCAGTAAAAATATTAAAAACTGAACAACAACTGGAATACATCCACTTACAGGCTATATTCCAGAATTTATTCCGACCACCAATTTCAGCAGAAGTAAAGTGGCCACAAGGAATCTTTTCTCCCACGCTAATAAAGATTAGATCTCCACTTACTAACTCAGAATGAAGCATGGCAGGAGGGAGGAGAGTGAGAGAGAGACGAGCACCAAACTCAATTGTCAAGTGGGAAACTCAAATCGTCCCTCCCTATTATGTGCTCGTCTAGAAATGCGGTAGAGAAATACTTTTACGCAAGCCGCCGTAGTAAAAATACGAATGAGATTTTCTCGTTTTGATGAAAACACTGTTGAACGTGTGTTTGGTTTTTACAATTCGCTCCGCCAAACATGTATTGTTTTTCTTTCTTGATTTCTTAAGTTTATATTTTATATTTTAAATTTTGCATATGACAACTAGTATTTAGAAGGTGTGATAGGTTAAATTAAAAATACTCTAATAGGTCAAATTAAAAATACTCTAAGTTGTTGGCTTGTGAATGGTTAGACTAGCTACAATAAAGTGGCAGACCGGCCAGGATCACAGAAGAATTTCTCTGGTTTAGACTTTTGGTTAAACAGAAGTATGACTCCGATAAACATTTAGGAGTAACATGTCAAGTGAAAATACCTATTTAATTGCTTAAGTTAACTACTTTCTATGATGGCTTACTAACTATGTAGACAATGTATAAATATGAGTTACAAATCAATTAGAGTGACTTCACATTTACCCAAAACTACTCTTCGTCACATGATATCAGGGCACTCTCCCTTACTTTCTCTTCTTTCCAGTTTCCCTTTTTTCCCTTCTTTCTTGATTCTCTCGCTTTTCTTTCTCCTTTTGTTACCTTCTTTCTCAGTTTCCATGGTATCCGACTCCATTGTTGACCAAGCAAGTCCATATTACATTCACCATAATGAGATTCTGGGCCTTGTGTTAGTTGTGCCGCCTCTCAAAAGATCAAACTACCATAGCTAGACAAGAGCTATGCGTATGCAAATGCTTTCCAAGAACAAGCTCAAGTTCGTTGACGGATCAATTCCTCGGCCAGATTCCAATGTTCCTTTATTTCTAGCTTGGGAAAGGTGTAATAATCTAGTCCAAGGGTGGCTTACAAAATCTCTTTCATCCACATTGCAAAGAATATTCTCTGGCTCAATAGTGCTTGAGAGATTTGGATGAATCTTGATCTAAGTATTCTCAATCAGATCTCTCCATAATCAAATATCTCTAAGAGGAGATCTATAGCCAGCAAGGAAGTTTTAATCTTACCGAGAGTATTACATTGGACTAAAGATTATATGGGACGAATTGATTAAGTACATCCGTCCAGTTAAAGCATATACGTGTGGATCCGTTTATAGTGCTAGAAGTCACAAGGACAAAGACTATGTGATTCGGTTCCATAAAGGATTAAATGAGCAATACACTTTTGTGAAATCTCAGATCATGCTACTTGATCCGTTACCATTAATCAATCACATTTTCTCTCTGGCACTTGGGCAAGAACGTGAACTACATCTCCCTTTATGAACTAAAGATTCTTCCATCCAAAGGTTCTCATCCTAATCCAAGATCCAATAATTCTTCCTCAAATAATGGACAATGTTCTTTTTTGCGGGAAGCCTTGTCATACTGAGGATACCCGTTAATTACAGGAAGCATGGTTTTCCTCCTGGGTTCAAGTTGTGGTCCTCTGGTTCTTCTTCTACCATGGTGCATCACTTTTCAACTCAAAATTTTGCTTTTGGTGCAGAAATTACAACTACAAAGTCTCTTCCTCTAGATTCATCTTCATCCACAGCTTTAGTTCTTCCAAAATTAACAAATGATCAGTATAATTGCCTCCTCACCCTCTTGAATCCTTCTCATCCTTTCCACATCCTCTGTCAATAATTTCTCTACTTCTTCTCTTTTAGTAGCAGGTAAATCTACCTTAGTTTTTTCTAACTATGTTTTTACCTAGATTATTGATTTCGGTGCCACCGATCATACATGTTGTTCATTAAATCTTTTTTCCACTTACCATCCAATTCCTCCTATCTCTGTTAGTTTTCCTACAAGTTCCTAAACAGCCGCCTCATTCTCTAGAATTGTAATAATTGCTTCTAATCTATTTCTTACCAATGTCCATTATCTTTCTAATTTCTCTTTCAATATCATTGTTGTTTCTTGCCTAACTAAATCCATTGATTGCTTCCTTACCATTTTTATCATTCTTGTCAAATACACTTGCTCAATCCTTCGCTGATGATTGGTTCAGCTAAAACCTCAGATGGGCTATACATCCTTAAGGCAGATAAGAAGTCTTCTCCTTCTTTCAACACTCCTCAGATACATACATCCACCACAAATTCAGTCTCATCATACACCCTTTGGCATCTTTGATTAGGTCATCTTTTAAACTCTACTATTTCAGTTTTAAACAAACAAATTGCTGATATTGCCTGTATTCCACATTATATGCCTTGTGACACTTGCCATTTTGTTAAGCAAAAAATGATTATCTTTTCTTGTGTAAGCACAAGTTCAAGCAATAATATGTTTGATTTAATCCATGTTGACATTTGGCATTGGCCGGTTCTTGAGAAAATAAAATTTTTCATATGGTAAGCAACTCATTAAAGACTTGTTACCAACTCAGTTCGAGCTAAGAGAGGCCTGTCAACAGCAGGATAATGTCATTTGCCCTTCAAGATTGTTGGAGAGTAAGAGATGTATGGAGAGAGTTTCTTAACTCTAACATATATATTTCTTTCTTTTCTTCTCATTTGCATGATCAGCTCTCGTGGAATCAACTCGCCAACTGGTAAGGCAAGATTTGGGAGATGGCCATAGTTGAAAATATTTGCGCATGTATGTTGGATACTATGGAAAACCATATGTGCACGCAACTATTTGAATCCAGCGGATCTTCAACCAAAGAAATTTTCCAGCAATGCATGTTCTATCTCATGGAAGATATATTTGGGGAAAACTAATCAATAATATTTTCTAAGGAAGCTTTGCTAGAGATATGCACTGGACTCAGCCACCAAGTGGAACCAAAAGATTGGATTTGGATGCATCAGTTCAAGCACTAAACAAGGCTGCATGTTCTAGGCTAATTAGATATGATCAAGGTCATTGGATAATGGGTTTTCAGAGAGCACTTGGGCATGTCACAATCACTGCAACAGAAATTTTAGCAATCGAAACATGGTTGGAAGTGTGTTGATCCTTGTAGTTCATGAATATTCAAGTTTACTTAAATTCTCTTGAAGCGGTCAGTATTTTGCTCAGGGATTAAGGACCGGCGCACCAGTTACATCAGGAAGTTGAAGCAACTTGTCACCTATTATATGGGAGCTAGAACGTAGAACTATATCATGTACTCAGGGAAAGTTTGATATGCGCTATATATTGGCAAAAGAAGCTACAAGGAGCCTCAAACTCATTTTCTTTTAGATGCTCCACCTTGCAAGAGTTATCTCTTTCGTGATCAATCTTTTATGAGGGGGACTAACCCCCAATTTAACTAGTAGTTTCTTTTTTAAATCTAGCTTGCCTTTGTAATTCAGAAAAAAAAGAGAGACTTTTGTGTAAGCAGCTCTTTGAGCTCTTTCCACAGTTGACCCTAAAGCTCCACAAGACCCAATATTAACCTATATTTGGCCTCTACACGTGCAATTTCATGAAAACTTCTTACAAGTGTCCTCTTCCTTTTTAATACGGGGATGAATAAATTGAGAGGTTGTAAGGTCCACTTCAACTTTACGAAGCTTATTAGACCACAAACACCTCTCAACTTTACGAAGTCATATGTTAGGATTCCTCATAAAAAGAAGTCAATAAGCAAAGAGGAGGCTCCACTCTTATGCACGATTAAATGCTCATCCCTCGTTTTAAAGTAAGTGTTGACAATCTTGAGGTTTCATGTTAGGAATGAATTAATAGTAGATTATCCTAAGCTCTCCAAAAATAAAGCCACAAAGAACGCCTCCTAATTATCCTGTGTATTAAGGTCCAACCAATAAAAATAATTTTGTCAATTATCATGCCTTGAAACAACACCTCCGTTATTTTCCAAAAATGTTTCTTAAGATATGCTTCTGCTCCTACTTGAGATGAATGATTATAATGTTGATGGTATCTCTTACAACAATCGCTCTTAGAGATATGATTTTGTCATCAATCCTTTCAACTTTCACCTCATCCTTCTTCAACTCTTTTACTTGATTTAAAAAGCCAGATCTGTCAATAAACCTGTTGAAACAACGGTTCAACGGCTAATAGATTACATTATGATTAACTTGAGATCAGACCGATTATAATTAAAATCACATCATTTAATTAAAATATTCGTAACCGACAAATATTTTTAGTTGTTTTTTGGCCATGAAAGTGGAGTATCTGCATTGAGAGTTGTTGAGGGGTATATAGGTCTTATCACCTTGAAGAGATATGAGCCGAAAGATAAAATTGAGCCCACTGAGATCTTTGAATTTTGTGTACTGGGTGAAGTCTTGGTTGGTGTGTAACTTCTTAACGTTCTTTTTATTTCATTTAATATGGTGAGAAATTAGAAGATAAAAGCAAACTCAATTTAGCCATGGTCATCACTCTTCCTCTTCAGTTCTATCTTCTCCATCTCTTTGGAAAAGTAATCATTTTTATTTGGCAACAAGACATTTTGAGACCAACAACATCTTCCTCTCGTCTTTAACATCTCAAATCAGCTGCAGTTTCCAAAATCTTCCCAAGTCTCAAGTTTCTTCCCACTTTTCTTTTCGATTTTTCACCCATTCTATGATTTTTTGATTCTATCCTAGATCTAGATCTCTAAAAGAGATTCAAGTTCCATCTCCTAACTTTCTTCTTCAACATCTTTGGATTTGGATTGTGGTTGAATGTTTAAAAAATAACCCAGGTAACCCCATCCATCAAACCAAAAGGTTACCTGCATTAACATCAAGGTTATCTGAGTTCAAATGTGTTGTTTTGAGTCACTTATCTCCCAGTTCAAATGTTGATCCAAACCGCAATACTAACCGATTTGCTAATTTTCATCTTGACCCGAACGATTTGATCCGATTTGTTGAACCTTGCTATTTTATCCATTATTATTTTAACATAGTTCTTTATACCTGCATTTTTCATGTACCAAAGTTTGAAATATGAAATTTCCCAATAAATTCTCCAAACTATTTTTCATAAACAAAAATACAAATGTTTTAAAACATGATAATGAATATTTAAATTCTAGTCATTATCTTTGATGATTCTCATCATCATACAAACACAATATTTGAATCATGAGTCGGATACAACTCATGTGTTGGGTCACTAATTCAATGATGTTAACATCATCATCTTCGTAAATAAATAAAGATTAACTAAATTGCGTCATTTCCATATTTTCATCCAAAAGTTAAAATATATAAGGCAGATACAGCATATAAGCAAATTATAATTTGGGCACAACCAATTATTTATAGCAGCCAAAGGCATAAGAAAAATGTATTTTTGTAATAATTCCTTTGCTAAAACAGGGGAATCCACAAGTTAATCGTAAGTCTTTGGATAGAGAAAAAATTGATTAACAGCTAAATGAATTATCATCATCTGAAAAAATAATTAGAAGCTAAAAATCTATACATTAAGAAATTAAAACAAAGGACTTAAAGGGTCCGTGTGAAATAATGAAGGAGAAGTGGGGAAGGGGAAGAAAGAGAAAAGTGGGAGAAAAAGTGATAAGCGAAGTTCACTTCTGAGATGCTTTTCTTGTTTGCCATATTCATCCGATTCCATCAACAACAATTCATCACTAGAATTAAAAATGGAGTTCCTGTAATTTGATTAATGTAACCCCTCTAGTCCTTTATATAGAATGAAAATACTGGGACAAAAATAAACATAAACCTGACATAATTATGAAGTAAACCTAGTATAATACTAACAATACAGAACAAAATGAATTACATACAAGAGCTTATAGTTCCTATACTAAGACGTGTGTACAAATCGAGACATAAATAGTTATTTCCAAGAAGCTTTATATATGTATAGCAAAATTAAAACCTAGAGAAAAAAACCAAAAAATTTAAATTATGAAGGGAGGGTATGAATCCAATTGAAGCTACCTGCATGAACCACTTGAAACCAGTTTGGTATCCCCTGGATTTGTAAATCCTTGAATTTTCTCCTAGTGGGATCATAAGTAGCCAAAGCCTTACCTCTATATTCCAACAAAATATCCCCATTCTCAAGAATGGACACAACTTTAACACCTCTTGCTCTTGATACAGTCCTCAAGAATTTCATACCCCAAACATCCAATTCATTATTATTATTGTTGTTGTTATTATCATCTTTTAACCCCTTGGGAACATGATTTCTGATGCTGAATTCCTTGGTCCAAGATTCCTTTACCCCATAAGTTTTCATTACCCAAATCTCTAATCTCCCTCTTCTGCAGTGAAATGCTGCAGAAAGACAACCCTTTATCACAAGCAAATGGAATTCATATCTCTTCAAGTTTTCACTGTATGGTTTTGGAACATGTTCGAATACCTCGTCTGTGAGATCAAATGAAACAATACCACTGGAACGATTCCTTCCTCGTTTCCTTGGCTGGGTAACCCAATGGAGCCTTCCATTAACAAGAGTCTGTGAGGTAGACGGAACAAAATGATACCCCACTTCGCCTATGTCTCTCCACCTTGAGCTCCCCAGGCTTAGAATCTGAGTCTTCGAACATGGTAACACGCTTTCTCTAGGACGATATTTAAAGGGATTCAAGTTTATGATCTCAACAACTTTTAATTCCTGTGTTTTTGGAACGAAGCCGAACCCAATCACAGACTCTTGATTCGGCTGTTTCACGGGTTGAGGCAAGTGTATAAAGAAATTAATGAAAGGGTTATACAGATAGAGTTTGTCACAGAACAAGGAATCGTACAAACACAATACGCCTTCCCATGACGCTACAACATCAAACTCAGGCATCGAAGAAGTGAAAATTGGGAGGAGATTAGTGACCCTTTGGATGTTACCTGGACAAGAAGAATTGAAGTCTGCGAAGCAAACTTGGCTTCGGATCGGAGTGTCACTATGAAAGATTAAGCACTGATTGTTGTTGGTGATGGTGGAGAGGTGAGTAGAAATCGAAGGGTCTTGAGCCAAGGATCGCCATGATCGGCAAACGTACATGACATTGATCAAAGAAGAAACGGGTAGCTTTGAGAATATCTCAGGAACGAGCTCGCGAGGGAGTCTGGTGAGGAAATCGACAGGCGGTCCGTCATCTTCAATCTTGCTTCGCTTGCTCCTCCTGCTCTGCTCAGGAAAGTCCAAATCCATGGAAGATGATCGAAGGTTAGAGAAAGCAACGGAGATTTGGAAGGAGGGATGGATAATTTTGATTGAGGGAATCAAAAGGAAGAAATTTTCAAACTAAGAATCGAGAATCGGATTTCGTGGAAGGGAAATTGGATTTGATTTTGTTTTTTTCCATTGCCCCCTTTGTCGTTGCCGTTGTTGCTCTTTCGGCCAATGAACTTGGACTTACTTTTGGACTCTTGCTTTCTCGCAGTTCAGGAAAGTGGGGAGGAAAGTTCCTTACGTTTGAAAACTGCAAAGTTAATGAAATATATATATTTTTTAATCGTTTACTTTTGGGAAAATTGGGGATTTATTGGTCACTTTCTTCAGTCAGGACGCGCTCATGTATTGGTCACTTTCAGTTAGCACGCTCATCTCTCTTTGGTAGAAATGAAAATGGAGATAGCCTAGGGGCTGATCCGATTGGTTGTCCAAGGGAAGGCAAGGCACCGCGTACCCGTCAGGTTTTGAGCTCGAACCCTGAGAAGTCCCGACGCACTCTGGGGCGACCCCGGATTAATCTGGGTCCGCAAGGATCCGGGATACCGGGGGTAAAATGCCCTTTCCCACTCAAAAAAAAAGAAATGAAAATGGAGATAGAGATAAAAATGGAAATTGAAATGAAAATAGAAATGAGGATGTAAATGGAGATAAATATAAAAAAATGAGGGGTCAAAAAATCAATTTCATAAAATTGAATACAATTCTATGGGTTACATCATGGAATTCATTTCTACCCATTTTGAATTCCATTTCCAATTCCACCATACCAAACATATCATTTAACATTTTAATTCATTGAATGGTCATTAAAGAAGTAGGTACCATCATGATTTTGTCAATATTACCGTTACATCTTAGTACACATTTTATAATTGGAAATATCAGGATATCATATAATTTACTTAAGTAAACCTGTACACTTAATGCATCATTTTATTCATACTCTTTCCAATTAAAATACTTCACTTCCTTTTTTGGGTTACACTTTATCTTAAAAATTATGTGAGAGAAAAAAATAAAGGTTAGAGAGAAAATTTTAGAAAACATGAAGGACCCGTAGAAACAAGCAACTGAATTTTTTGATTGATATATGTTGTTGACTGTAGTGAATTTGGTTTTTGAAGTTACAATATACATATATATTATGATTGGGAAATTTTAAGTTAAAATTGGACCTTAATCCCTCTATAATAATGAAAACAACAATTTCTTGTAAAGCTATTTAGAAAATAATATTTGAATTCAAAATTTTTAAAATGGTAGTGTAAACATATGAAAGGATAAATTTGGTAGAGGGAATTAATTTGAAATTTTAAAATGTTTGAGTTTTTATAAAATTACGTACCCTTAATTATTTTCATAAAAAAAGGGAAAGCAACCCTTGTCGGAGCATCACTGCTTGCTAGCCACCGGAGCGGCAGGCCTCCAGCCGGAGCTCCTGCTCCGATGGTTTTTTTTTTAGCTTCTCCTCCTCCTCCTCCTCATAGTACAAGAGACGCTGTCCATAGAGCTTTCTCCTTCAACCGACGACAAACACAGAGATTAGAGGAGGCGAACTGGTTCACTGTCCATCGTCTCTTCCTGTTTTCTTTCCATTCCTTCTTCCCTTTTCCCTTGTCATTTTGATTTTTGACTGGTTTGGGCCATGGTCGCAGAGTATTGGGCTAGAATGAAAGCCCAAATAGTCACCCCAAGACCAGAGCAAGTGCTAAAGGGTGGGCTCGATTAAGCCCGATTGAAAATGGAGGGTGATTTTTTTTAGCCGGCTTAAATCACATTTAACAATTTTTTTTACATCTTTTCAAATAAATTAAATCTTATATAGTAAAATTTTTAATTTGAGACATACATGTTATTAAATGATTAAATATTTTATGTTTCTTTCATAAATAGAATAAGTAATTGTTAACAAAATCATTCATGAGAGAGAGATTCTATATTTTCATTATTAAATATGTGTTATTTACTTCTTTTTTGAATAGATAATAGTTTACATTATACTCGGACATCCTTAAATATAATTATAGAACTGTTTTCTTTGTTCATTTTATATCAATAAAAATAATTCTATCAAACTTATAAATGGAATTTTTTTTTTTGTAAAACCATTAAGAACCAAACTACATGTTTTGAGTAGAATTTTTTTAAAATAAATGAGAAGTACTTAACACATAAATAACACTAGTAAATATGCTTGAAAAGCATAAAGTGTTAAATAAATAAAAACATTTATAATAATATATAGTTGAAAAGTGAAAGTTATAAGATATAATAAAATCGCTAGAAAATAATTCAAAATTAATAAATAAAAAATTGGCGGGCAATAACCTTAAAAGGCATATCCTTTTAAGCCTACGATTCTATAGAGCATTTAAAAGAAGTCAAGTCTAAAAATTAGGCTCTCCCTACAGTTTTAAATTTAAATTTGGATTCTAAATTCAAAATATGATCTTTATCGTCACCATATCAAATTAAAATTTAGATTCTAAATTCGGATTATTTAATGCGTTGAATTAGAATTTACTTGTATTAAAATCACATTCGTCAAATTCAAATTTGCTTTGGAAAATGAGCAAGTAAATTTGAATTTGATGTATTCAAAAATGATTGTGTCAAAATTGAGTTTGGAGAACAAATTCGAATTTCGAAGCTTTACATTTATTTTGCTAAACTCTCCAGTTTTTTTATTATTGGAGGAATGAAGGGTTTACCTTTACACATTTTTTAGAAGCTAGCTGCAATGATACAACTATTTACCATTTGTACTCCAAATTCCATTTTGTGGGTGTCGGTTCGATTCGAAACTTTGGTTCCACTTCCATGGTACCAATTTAAAATTTAGATTCCATATTCGAATTTAGCCAAATTTGAACTTGGATTCCAAATTTGAATTCGATCTTTACCTGTGAAAATTCAAATTTTGTTATCAAATTTAAA
Organism: Vachellia pachyceras; assembly: GCA_025593235.1. Classification (NCBI taxonomy): domain Eukaryota; kingdom Viridiplantae; phylum Streptophyta; class Magnoliopsida; order Fabales; family Fabaceae; genus Vachellia; species Vachellia pachyceras. Next base: position 10,188 of record JANTPZ010000722.1, on the reverse strand, counting down.
ATTGTCGCTATTAATTCTGCAAAAAACAAAGTCCTCTCCATGTAGAATGCATCAAATTAGTCTGCAAAAGTAGAGTCGCCATTAACTCAGCCAAAATGACATATAGTTGCACATCCCAAAAACAAAGAGATGAGTCCATATAAATCCTATTATTTGCTGAGCAATCAAACACAAACCAGTACATTTAAATCAGGGAATTGATTAGGGGGAAGACAAATAAATATTTCACCCCTCTCTTCCAGAAGGCTCGGGGTTTAATTTCTAATTTTAGCATGCTTTCTCATCATCACCCACTTCGAAGGAAATTGAAGGGGTGCAAGGAAAGAAACTGTTAAGTAGCGTCGGCGGCCTTCACCCACCTTCGTTGTGCATAGAGGCGGGAAACAGGTTGGGCCCTACATGGTGGGTTTCAGCCCGTCAAACGGGTTGAGCCTGCGGGTTGGCAGACCAGTCCAACTAACCCGTTTTTCATTTTTATTTTTTTTTAAAAAAAATATATTTTGCATATTTGATTTACTTTTTTTATCCCAATATTTTTTATAAAAAAAATAATATTAAATTCTATTTTTAGAAAATTATTGAACACTTATTGGTAAGATTAGAAAGAAAATCATGTAATTATGCAATCTTATAGGGAAAAACTAGATAAATTTTTTTTTAAAAAAAGTATTTGCCCAGCCCGCAACCCGGGGCCTGACCCGCTTTATCAGTACTACTTGTACATTAGCGTTGAAGGCCCATACTATCAGCTATCACAGAGATTGGGGGTGTTTGAGAAAGCTTCTCAACACTCTAAAAGTACGTTCAACAATGTTTTTCCGCAAAACGAGATAATCTCCTTCATATATTTACCTCGTAAATGGTAAAAGTACTTCTCCACCGTTTTACCAAACGGACCAAATTATCTTCCAGCTTTAGCTTCTCGAGTAGCTTGCATCGTGAAAGGTATAAATGTCCAATCATTTTTCCATCGTCCGATTGAAAATTGGATGATACCAATTTTGGTGGGAAGCTTGGTTTCCACATTTAATGGAATTCAGGCCTTCTACTAGAATTTGGTTTGATACAAGAGGTGACACCAAACACATTTTGGCATTGGAGAATATGTCATATTTTCACCAAACCAAAGGGGACCTAAATAAGATGGAAAATCATGTTAAATAAACAGACATAAGCATTCTTGATCACAAGCACGTCTGTTAATTACTAAATAAAGGTAATTATATTAAAGCAACTAAAATTTTAGGAATAATTGCTTATCATTTATCTGTAATTTAATTAAAGAGAAATACTTACATACCAAGTCTTCGGAACATTTTCATGATAATCAAGTATTTTATATAATATTATCAATTTATTAAATAATTATTTTTCTTCTTTGGTTGGACAGAGAATATATTTCATACTTTCATTTAAAAAATCATATTTAAATGATTTCTCAATTCAACACTCATCAATATTTTGCAGTCCTCTTTTGAAATTTTTTAAAATTAATATAATAATTATATTAAAATTGTCTTGTAAATTAGAATTTTGAATATTTTAATTTCATTAATTTAAAAATAAGGAAAAATAATTATTTGTTAAAAAAATGTGTCACTTGTTGCATACACAAGTGTTGTATGCACATATTTTTTTTTTTTGATCAAAGTGTTGTATGCATATATGAGTGTATAAATATAACCCTTTGATGGTTAAGTAAAAGTTACGATTCACATATAAGTTGAACAACCATTAATTCATTCCAAAAAAAAAAAAGTTGATCAAAGTTTAAAAAGAAATACCAATGAAAATATATAGTGAATGTGTAGTGATTTTTGTTTTCTATTAATCTAAAAACATAAAGAGTAAATAAATAATACTAAACATTTTTAATTTTATTTAACTTATGATTGGTTAATCTTATACTTTTATGAAGTGATGGAGAATATCAAATTTTTTGACAAAAAGTTGTTCACCTCTGAAAATATATGTGGTTCAACGGGGCCAGGCAAAAATAGATTTAGCTTTTTAAGTAACTTCGGAAATAGAACTATAGCTTATATCAAAATAGAAATTCAAGAAAAAAAAGTGTGGTCTCACTTTTGTCACTTGCTTCCGCTTATTGAGGACAAACGGATGGCTTCCAAGATTTTGTTCGCCATTATAAAAAGGCTTAATTAGTGTCTTACTTCTTTCCATAACTCACAAGTAATAATAGAAAACACAGAAGAAAACGATGAAGATCATCACATGTGCCTTGTTCGTATTTCTGGCTTCCTCCGCCGTGGCCACAGCTCAAAAGAAAGTGTTTGACCTAGCAACTTTCGGGGGACTCCCTAATGGAGATATAACTAAGGTATGAATAACATGCAAAATGATCCTTAAAATGGCTTAATTCTGAAATTATATGGACTTATTGCTTATTGGGGACCATTCTGAAATTATGTTTTTTGAATGACACAATCGTTGTCGTTCGAGAAGTGAAAGCTGTTACATGTCAAGCTATTCTATTGCGGCCATTTCCGCTCTTTTTTGGTTCTTTGTACTTCAAATTTTTTGGGTACTCTGTTAATTTTGCTACAAAATTTAATCACAGACCAGTCCCTAAATAAGAACTTTAACCAGGTTATTTAGTGGTTTTGAATTAAGATGGGCACTTTTGTGGGTATTTTAATTATTTATGTCCTTCTCTCTTTTAATTAATTAGTCAGTTGCTCATTACAGTAATAATGTGTGGTTTGAATTTGTTGAAGGCTCTAACAAAAGCATGGGCACAAGCCTGTGCAACAAGAGCATACCCAGTAAGGATTTACATAAAGAAGGCAAAGTACAGGATGGGTGACGTGCAACTGAAAGGGCCATGCAAGGCTCCTTCCATTGAGATATACAACGATGGCACAATTGAAGCTCCAGGAGACATGTCTCTGCTGCATGGCGTCAAACAATGGATCCGAGTCGAATACGTCAACCGCTTCATCTTATCAGGCCATGGAATCTTCGATGGTCGTGGTCCAGCTGCTTATCACTTGAACACCTGTTCCAAGAACGTCAACTGCAAAATGCTTACCATGGTATGTAAACATTAACATTGACATCGGGTTGGCTGATTCACCGGCCGGTCGAGAGTTTTAGACAGGTCGATCGAGGGTTGAGTTTCACATTTCATGCATTAACATATTGATGATAATGGATTTGCAGAATTTTGGGTTCAGTTTCCTCAACAATTCCGTGATTAGGGATGTGACGTCGAAAGACAGTAAAAACTTTCACGTGAATGTTTTGGGGTGCAACAACATTGAGTTTAATCACTTCAAAATCACTGCGCCGGAAGACAGCCCAAACACGGACGGAATCCATATAGGGAGATCGAAAGGAGTGAGAATCCTGAACAGCCAAATCGGCACCGGAGATGATTGTATCTCATTGGGCGATGGCAGCGTCAATGTAAGAGTGGAGGGTGTCACGTGTGGACCTGGCCATGGCATCAGTGTTGGAAGCGTCGGAAAATTTATGGCAGAAAGTCCGATCGATACTTTCATAGTCAAGAACTGCACACTCACCAACACAATGAATGGTGTGAGGATCAAGACATGGCCTGCCGCCCCAGGAAGGATCACAATCACCAATATGCATTTTGAGGATATTGTAATGAACAATGTCTCCAACCCTGTCATCATAGACCAAGAATACTGCCCCTGGAACCAATGCAACAAAAAGGTGTATATATATATTCTCATTTCATTCAAATCAAAATGCCAATTCTGCAACAACCATATATATATATATATCCTTTCAATTTCTTACTTATTACCTTTTCCTCGCTCTCAGTTGTTTGTTTCAATGGCTTATCATGTTAGATCCCATCCAAGGTGAGGATAAGTAATGTGACGTTCAAGAACATTAGGGGAACTTCTCGGACAAAAGAAGGAGTAAGTCTCATCTGTAGTGCCGGTGTACCGTGTCAGAATGTGAAACTCAGAGGAGTTAGGCTCAAATTCAAAGGAAGGCAAGTGGTGGCCAAGTGTTCTCACGCCAAGCCCATACTTTCAGGGATAGCCCCTGCTTGTGCAGCAACAGCTTCTTAAGCCTCAAACAACAACATATATATATCTACACACACACACACCCCACACATTGAGGCATTTCTCTTTTTTAAATATTTTTTGTTTGTTTGTACAGGTTACATAATCCATATATATGGAGGAGAATGCTTTTTGAGTAGGCATTATTGTGAGGGAAAGGTTTAATTAACATATGTTTGTTTTAGAAATAATAACTTCATTCCCCATTTCACTCCCCTTATATATATATATATATCTAGCTATATGACGGTAAAAATTCGCCTCATATCATGACTATGTCGCTAATTCAAAAAATTAGTCTTCCATTCATCTCCTATGCAATTTCTTTTTGTTTTTTTTTTTTTTGCATTTTTTATTTTCATATATAGCAATGGAAGTTCTATTGCAGTTGAAATTGGTGGGATCAAAGGTAAATTTAAATACACTTGCACTACTAGCAATACAACATGTTTCCTAGTCACAAAGCTTCATATATATAGAAAGTTCAACACGAAAACATTTTTTTTAAATTTTGAAAATGCATTGATTGTTGGAATCCCAAACTACGTACGTATGCAATCCCTAACCTTCAACCCACATTAAAATCTTCCATTAAACCCATGAAATCTAAGATCAAAGAGTTGATAAACATGTTTAGAAAGCTTGCTTAATGGCTATGGGGCTCCAAAAACACCTCCCAATCCTCAAATTCATGAAACCCTAGCAGTGGAGACTCAAAATTGCTGATCCAAAGTGTTTTCTCGGTTCTGTTTTTGTGTTTCTATTACTGGTACGTTATAATTGAAGACAAATATGTGTGTCAACGTGAACAGTGAATTATTCCACATTTGCTGAAGCACATGCTTTCTTTTAATGAAGGCAAACTTGTTAGAGGTACTGCATAGCGCTAAACATGAGTACCTCTTATAGTGAGAATTCAAACTTTAATTCATCGCATCGTAAAGGACTAGCCATTTCCTCTGCATCCAACTTGGTTCAAGTTTAAGAAGTTGAATGACATGATTAATGGATCAATCATGGATTTGATAAATGGGCCTTGTCTTCAAATTTGGCCCAAACACAAATAGTTATTTTCACCTGCTTTAATTTGTGGAAACTGCCTTAATTATTTATACTCCAACCTCAAAGAACAAGATCTGTTTGATTAGTATCACCATATTCATAATCGATTTGGTAGGTCTTGACTCTTCCGCTTATATCAAAACTACATATCTCCCCCACTAGCCTCCATGATTCCACAATATCCATCTTCCTTCCCCAACTATGTCAACGGACAGTGATTGTTAACAGTCTGACTCCATCCATCTCTAAATTGAGTTTTATGAGCTTTTCGATTTATAAGTTTAAGAAGCTCTTATTATAATAAGCTCAAAAGACTCTCCTTTTCAAGAACTTAGTCTTTTAAAATTTGTTCTGTTTGAACAAATTTTAGTCAAACGGTTGAATGAGAAAAATATTTGGGCCACCAACAGCAAAGAGAATAAAAGACATTCGCTACTGCAATTAAATTAAGGTAAACAATGGAATTGTGTTGATAAAATCGCCTGTATACAGCCATATGTGGGTAACTGATGAGTGAAGATGAACCAGGGGTCACAGAACTCACAAGAGAGAGTAGAGAGTAGAGCGTGTAAGTGTTAATAATAGGAGATACAGCATGGATAAATAAGTAATCTTTACCTTCTGTCGAAAGTCTAACCCATCTAACGATCTCCTTAAATCTAAGGGTGGTGGTCACTAGATTCACGGATCAAACTATTTAGCTCAAGATCTGAGGGACACAGATGATGGATCTAACCTTTTGGAAAGCCTCTAGTGTCCCTTAAGATCTAAACCGTTGGACCTTTAGCCATAACACATCTTTGTGCGGACCTGGGGCTGGGCCTTGAGTTGATCTAGTCCAAGTTAGTTTTGTTGGCATACATGTTCTCTCCTTGAACTTTTATCCATAAAAAGAGGTTTCACATATCAGTATGAATACCTCATATTTGTATAAAAAAATAGAAATTAAAGGATACGTTAACTTTTTCATATATCATTCTGAATATCTCCCACAAAACGTCTTCCATCATATTATGATAGGTATATTTTGTCAGTTCCTTATAAATATCAGAGTCGGTAACAAACCTTTGTGGAAGGAAGAAATGGCAATGGTGAAGTCACAATTAGATATGTTAACTTTTTCATGGTTGAACAGTCCCAAAAAGTCATTCAACGACTCTCCTTGTTGTTGGACTATTTTAACTTCCTAATACTTGAGAACTAATGGACAAACACATCGTTTAGGTCTGCAAAGGAGGTGATGGACTAGGAGGGAAGCGAGGTGAACCATTCCATTGTCGAACCTGACAAGCTGGATCCAAAACCTTTGCACATGCATGCTTCCCACATGTCATTATGAATCACGACGATATGCATCCGCTTCTGTAGTGAGCCATATGCTCATCAAGATTTGTTGTTCTGTCATATAATCGAATGTGTGGAAGGGTGAACTTCTTGGGCATGTCTACCAGGGCGATTTTGTATGCTAAAGGAGAGTCAGCGAAACAACCTGGTCGGCTTTTCTTCAACAAGGTTGGGACTCCCAGGATGCTCCCTACAATAGCTTCCAGTTCTTGGATCTTCTTTTGCCATTCTAGGGGCATGACTGACATAATGGCCTCAATCGTGCTAGTCTGTTCGTTAGTCTTTTCAGCAGCATTGTCTACCAAGTGCATGAAGGCGTCGTAGTGGCCTTCTAAGTTCTATCGCCCCATAGTAACTTGTCCCCATTGGGCTCCGTCGCGGTTAGTGTGGCTAGCACTCGATCCCGACAAAAATAAGGGGGTTAATCAAAGGATGGCAGACATGTTATTACCTCTGGTCTATACGATCAAGGGGGTGAAATTTGAGGGTATCACCCAAGGGCAATCAAGCATGGAGACTATAGAGGAGGTTGGCCTGATGGCTGCACGTTGGATTAGCTCTAAGCAGTGAAAGCGGTGACCCACTCCTTCAGAGTATAGTTCTCTGACTCCAAACGTTGCAATCATTTCTATTGTTGTGAGTGTCGCTCTCCTGTGCAAAAACCTTCTTGACTTGCTCGGCAATCTGGGCAGCTTGCTTCTTCACTAAATCAGTCAACTCCACAATGCTCACCTTAAAAGCAATAGACCGATCGGTAGAGCCAGTTGTTTTCCCTATCATGGTATAATGCAAAGAACAAAGGATTATGATAGCAGTGTGAAACCTTGCTCCAAGTGCAGTAGTGTTTTCGAAAGATCATTACTGGGTCCCCATGGTCGGTGCTAAAATGTTTGAACAAATTTTAGTCAAACGGTTAAATGAAAAAGGATTTCGGCCACCAACAGCAAAGAGAATAAAAGACTTGGGCTACTACAATTAATGTAAGGTAAACAATGGAATCGTATTGATAAAATTATGTATATACAAGCAGATGTGGGTAACTGATGCATGAAGATGAACCAGGGGTTACAGAGCTCATGAGAGAGAGAGAGAGAGAGTAGAAGAGTGTGTAAGAAGTGTCAGTAATATGAGATACAATATGGATAAATAAGTGGTCTTTACCTTCTGTCACACGTCCAACCCATACAATGATATTTGAAAATCTAGGGGTAGTGGTCGTTGGATATGCGGATGAGATCTGAACAAGTTAGATGATTGATTTGACCTCTTGGAAAGCCTCTACTTATTCCTTAGAATCTGACCTTTGGACCTTCAACCGGATCACCTCATTGTGAAGGCCTATGGACTGGACCTTGAGCTGGTCTATCCCAAGTTAGTTTCTTGGGCATACATGTTCTCTCTTTCAACTTTTATCCATAAAAGAGGTTTCATATATCACTATGAATACCTCATATTTGTATGAAAAAATAGCAATTAAAGGATCCAAAGCTTTTGCTTATTAATTATCGCAATTAGCAATATGATTTTGTTGGATTTTTGGTTCTAGATCCACCTTGATGAATAGGATTGGTTAATTTGAAAATTTGAATAATTTCTAATTGATATATTACTCAAGTGATTAATAATTGATTAGATGAGAAAAATGTGGATGGATGACTCAATTATATATGATGAAATCAAAAAATTCCAATTATTCTTGATATTAATGATTAATTAATTAAGTGTTTAATTAATCAGAACATGATTGGATAAAAGATGGAATGCTGACTCAGATGTGAGTCTGATAAATATCTAAAAAGTATTTAAATATATAAATTAAATAGTGAAATTTACTTCATATCATTTAAATAATCCACCATCAGGTATGAGATGAATATAAATAACTTTATTTATATTCTTAATTGACTTAATCAAATGTGAGGTTGAGAAGAGCTCTCAATAGATAGTGACGGTGGATATTTTGAGTTCCCAAAATATCCTTAGACCACTCCTATAAATAGAAGGTGATGCCATCAGCTTTTTCACCATAGTCATTGAGTTTTCTGACTGCTCCCTTCTCTCTATATTATTTATTGTGTGATGCTTTATTGTGCCACCCTCTTTGGACTTCAGATTTTATAGTTGTTTGAATTAGTTTAAATTTTTGTGTGGGCTTCAAGGGATCAACTCACGACATTTTGGAGGTTTGACCCAGATCCAAACATGGATCTGTTCGATACGTTTTTCCGTAGTTATATTTTCCTTGAGATTATATATGCAATATATTCTCGCCTTCTATATAGAATTGAGGGTCTCTTTTAACAATTCAGAGAGAGAGAGATTTATCAATATCAAACTAATTAGAGTGGCCAACAAAGGTTGCTCCTATTAATAAAGAATTGACTCATAGCCAATAAAATCGTGAGTTTAAATCTTACTGCCTATATGAGGATTTTATTGATGGGCAATATATGAATACTTTTGTAAGTGCTTTTTGAGCATGGAAGCATGCTCTAGTGGTAAAGGCTAAAGGGAGGTAATTTTAGCGGTAAAAATTTTAGTTTTTGAAAAAGATATTCTATACATAAAAAGCATCAAATATATAAATTGTCAACACATGCGCCCCCGAATGTTGATTCAATAGATGACTGGGTTCAAGTGTTATTGTCAATGTAGGAACTAAGATCGTTGCTAATAAGTAATGAATTATTAAATTAAACTAAAAAAATTTAGAAGACATAAAACAAAAATATCTCAACACGTGTAAGTATTTCTGAATATTGACTATGTTTAATCAAAAACATTATATTCAAACCAAATCTCCACAATAAAACAAAAATTCAAAACAAATATCACTACTTCTGGGAATTCATGAAGTAACAACTCTGACTAATCCACAATGGCGTCTGTGTGTGTGAATATGCATAGCCATATTTTATTTTGTTTGAGTATTGGAACTCCAAGAAAAATCATAATTAAGCAAGAAGAAAAGGTACTTTCACTGGAAAATATAAAAGTTGCAGAGATACCCAATTATTCTTTGTATCTATAGTTCATACAAGACCTTAATTATGTGTTTTGTCTTAAATTAACACGAGTTGATAATATATTGTTTTTTTAAGAAAACATCTGTATTAGCGATTGAGATTGATTTTTATCCTTATAAATTAAATTTAATATTTCTGACGAAGTAGGTAGATCAACTCAAAAAAAAAATGTTTTGAACTCTGATCTACCCAAACTTAAATTTATGACTCGAGAATTATTGAAAATAAAATAACATGTTACCAATAGTTCTCAATTGAATAGAGTGCAATATCAAAATATTTGACATATCCATAGTTCCTTCATAGCGTCAATTTGTTTATCTTCAATCAGCATAATGAGATATATATATATATATATATAACTTGTTATACTTATTAAATTGTATATCATTTGTCCTTAATAGTCAGTACCCTCTATGGAGATTGATTTAGGGCTTGTTAGGCAACTCTTTTCAGAATAACTTTTACAGATTTCGAGGCAAAACCTAGGTTTTGAAGAATAAATTTTGGAAAATAGCTTTTACAGATTCCGAGACAAAACCTAGGTTTTGAAAAGTGATTTATGTTTGGGAAGTTATTAGCTTTTACGGATTTCGAGGCAAAAAAGTGGATAGGAAAGAGGAAAGAGAAAGAATGAAAAGAGGAAAAAGAAGAAAAAGAAGAAAGAAAAAGTAGGAAAGATGAAAGAGAAA
>JANTPZ010000720.1:0-10937 GCA_025593235.1 Vachellia pachyceras | reverse complement strand
TATGTGGCAAAAAGAAAAAATACACCTCACGTACACTGTTTTATTGCAATTTGAAAAAGCAGCTACAAAGTAAAGGACCAAGTCATATAAATAAGTTATTTGCTTAAAGTTGCTATCCGATCAATTATCTTTAAAAATGGAATGAGAAAACTTTATTAGAAAAAAAACCTTGATTGTGGCTTTTCCTCTTCCTTCATGAGAATGATCTACTTTAAGGACCTAGTCCAAGTCACGCAACCATATTAGAACAGATGTTGGATAACAAACTTCAACGGATATAATTTTACAGAATAAGTTCCTTAATGAATAAGTACCTCATATATCCGCCCTGACAGCAGCAAATTTACAGGAAAGGGGGGGGGGGAAGGAAATGCAAAGAGAAAGTTCAACCAAAAACAAACAAAGAAACAAAAAGTAATGCAGAGAGAGCAGTTAGTAAGTATACATATCATAAGGGATCGCCCAAATTAAACAATATTCAAACTCGGAAATTCAAAGAAACCTTGTTTTTCAATGATATTTCCAACTCTGACCTGCATCAAAGGTTAAAAAAAATCCATGAAAAAATTTGTCCCACAACAGAAAAGAAAAGATAGAATATATTTTGTTTGATAAAACAACCATCTCTGTAATAATGACCAAAGAAATCAGATGATTGCTCAGCCGGTGCCTGCAAATATTTATAATCACCACCAACTACAGATTTTTCATTTAGATTTCAATTACCCATTTCCTTGATTTTCATTCTTAAACGTTTTGATCAATATGAACATGCTTCATGGCATAGACTGGAAAAAAAAATAAGAAATCAAAATTTTCAAAAGTTTTTTTTTCAAAAGGTTAAATTGCCAGCTCTCACAAAAATGTTTCCTTTTGTATTATTTTTGTAAAAAAAAAAAAAGTTGCAGTAAGCTGCAGCCCCGACGTTCGTCTAGTACATCTTCATTCCCAGAATCTCATTGACAAAGATCCTAAGAAAACCTAAAAATTTGCTTCTAGCAAAACGCTGAGACAAACTGGGGCAGAGGAAATTGTCTGAGTAGCTTACATCAGAACCGGAAACTTTCATTCTCCGATACAGAATGGCGGACCATGGAGAGTCGAACAGGTTGATAGTAGAGGAAGTCCAGGTGATCTGACTGGTTGCCTGGCGGGAGGCAGAAACCGGAGAAGATTGAGAGTTCGACGATGACGGGAGGAAAACAGAAAAAGTATGAGCGAAGATTGACGATGAAGAAGCGCGGAGGTCGGATGCAAGTCGAAAGGAGGAAGTTGATGCAAGGAATAATGGTTTGCACAGCCTCTTGCTCCGCTGCACTGCTTTCATATTAACTTCAGTCGACAAACGTTCAGAGGCGTCGCACGCCACGAATGGCGTTTCAGAGCCTTGGCTCGGTTTTGTTTTTGCACCAAAGTCTAATGCCCTGTTTGGTATACGGAATTGAATTTGATGGAATTGGAAGTGGAAGTGGAAGTGGAAGTGGAACTGGAAGTGGAAGAGAGATTAAAAGTATATTTGGTATGCTGGAAGAAGTGGAAGAAGTGGGTATGTAAAAAGATTAATATACCCTCTAGAGAAAAAATTCCCTCCTTCGTCGAAAAAATTCTTCCCTTCCCCACCTAACGACGAAGAGCAATTCTAACCGGCAAATCGAAGTGCAGAGGAAAAGACGACCTCGCCACCTCCGCCGCCACCGTCGACCTCGCCGCCTCCACCACGCGCAACCATGGAAGTGGAGCTCAGAAAATCTTCCACACTCAAATCATGTCGATCGCATCCAGTTGCCCAGATGGCTCGTTGCTCGTCGTCGTCGAAGATCTGAAGCCCGTTGCTGTCACAGATCTCGTCCGGATGGTTTGTTGCTCGTCGTCGTCGAAAATATGAAGCCGGAGTCATCGCGAAGAGCAAGCTCGTCGTTGTCGTCGAAGATTGTTGAAGCTCGTCGTCCACCAAGTGCACCATCATCGTCCTCCGTCGTCCTCCACCAGTGCACCATCATCGCCCTCCGTCGTCCTCCACCAGTGCACCATCATCGTCCTCCGTCGATTTCGTCATTGCCGCCAGTGAGGTAAGGGTGGAAATGAGGAAGGATTTTTGGGTTGGAACTCGGTTCCATGGGGGAGGGGGTGGAACCGAGTTCCAACACTGTTCATGGAAGTGGAATCCATCAGGAATCCATTCCACAGCACCAAACAGACAAAGTTTTTATTCCAATTCCAATTCTAAATCTCAGCCTTCAATTCCCTGCTACCAAACGTAGCATAATGAACGCGCGGAGCTTGATACGCGTAAATGTTTATAAAACCTCTTTCACATCCTTACCTAAATTTATATAAAATTATTTCAATTCTCAAACACGAAATGAAGCAAGGCGAGACAGCGAGGCAGCCGACAAGCAGAGTGGGGTTTAGAGACATCGGGTAAAGGAGCGAAGCAAGTTGAGGACAACTAGAAAAGTCGAGAGAGAAGAAAGGGAATGCGATGAGCTGAAGCAAGAGCGGCGAAGGGGTTGTCGATTTGAGGAATGGATAAACAACAGGAGGCATCGAGAAGCGGGAAAGGAAGCAAAATTTCCCCGAGAAATTGTTAGGGTTTCATGGACAAAAAAGAAAATATGAGGTTACGTGTTGTTTTCAACTGAGAAAAGGGGAATCTACAATGTAAGTATCAATTTTGGCAAAAAAGTTGTTGTTTAATAGTGTTTAAAGTGGAATCTGAGATTACAGTGTTTATTATTTATTTGTCGTTTTTTATTTAGCATTGTAGATGGCAACTGGTGGTGGGGACAATACAGTTGACGATATGGATTATTATAACAGAGAGCTTAAGAGAATGTTGTCCTTCACGAACGGAAGAACGGATATAGATATTAACGATCCGGAGCTAACTACAGAACAGAGGCGTGCACTATTATTAAAAAAAGGTAAATGATTTATATACTCTTGTTAAGGATACTTGGGAGTAATAAGGTGGATTTGAGTCAGGGACATGCTAATGTGGTTGAAAGTATTCGATTTAACCGGGTTGTGAGTGAATGAAATGTGGGGAGTGAAAATGAGAAAGGGAGTATGGACGAAGGTGTTGGAAATGAAGGGAATGTGTACAAGAGAGATGCAGAGGAAGATGCAATAAACTTTAAAGGAGGAGAAGATAGGGTTGAGAACAAAGATGTTGATGGATTTAATGAGACTGGGTTAAATTGGAATTGGTTCCTTCAATTGATTTGGATCTCTCTGAACCTCCATACTGGTGCTACGGTTATAGTGATGTCAGACATGCAAAAAGTACTTAAGTGATTTTGATACAGTCTCATTGATGCCAATGATGCATTTTTTCTGTCTCGCAGGGATTCGTACAAGCTGTTTCACATGTGCTCCCTGATGTTGAGCATAGGCTTTACGCAAGACATATTTATGCCAATTGGAGCAAACAATAGAGGGTAATGAGCTGAAGAAAATGTTTTTTCCTGCACATGGAGTACATTTCCAGAGCAATTCAATGACAACCTCAAGGCACTTGGACATATAATGAAGCAAGCAGCTGAGGCTGCAATTTCATACAACTTGAGAGCTTGGGTAAGGGCCTATTTCACTAGTAGATGTTTGTCATAGGCGGTAGACAATAATATGTGTGAAAGTTTTAATTTATGGATTCATGAATATAGATATTTACCGGTCATTATGATGTTTGAAGGAATTAGGATAAAGATGATGGAGAAGTGGTATTCAAGTGAAAAATTAGTTAGTAGTTAGAAGGAAAATTATACTCCTAAATGCTTGGAGCTGTTTAAGACCAATAAGATGTTAGTTGTAAATTGCAAAGTTTTTTAATAGGGATGATGGTTATGAGGTGGTTGATAGACCAGATAGGTATACTGTAGATCTAAGCAGAAATTAGTGTATATGCATGGCATGGGATTTAACTGGAATCCCATGCCAACATGGTATATGCTCCATGTATTATGCTAAAACAGATCATTTAACCCAAATCTTGTATTATTACCATAAAGACACATACATTGCCAGCTACAGGACAATTTCAACCTACCAACTCCAAGCACAAAGCAAATGCATCATTAGAAGCACTAGGCATAGATCCATTACGGGTAGTGAAGAGGGAATGTGACTTGTGCATTTTGTCCCAACTTATGTATTTTGTCACTGCCAACTTGTGTATTTTGTCACTGCCAAGTTATGTATTTTGTCCATGGGATTATCATTAATGTATCTTGTCGATGCGTACTCTTATGTCACATTTTGGGATTATCATTAATGTACCCTCGCAACATTTGTGACCTCTTATGTCCATGAGATTATCATCATTTCAGGATTATCATTTTGGCAACATTCGTAACCTTTTCTGTCCAGCTAATATTATGTTGTCAATGAAAAAAATTAATTAGCCAAATACTAACACATTCAAAACTAATTACCCAAATGCTTTCACAATCAATACTGGACAAACTTTTGTAAGTTCTCTTATCATAACATATTACAAACCTACTAATACATGTTTACACAGTCTAATCCTAAGCCATAACATAAATGTTACAAACCAAAACCATGAAACAAATAACAAAGTCATGTCTATCTTCAATTTCATCTTGGCCTTTCTAATTTCTCTCCCATTCATCTTATGGATACGTTTCAGCTTCTTCACTTCAGTATGTACTGTATCAAGCTCTTTAAGGAACCTCCGCCCGTCGTTCCCCTTTAAGCATGTTATTTTCATTAAAAAGTCTGTCAATATAATTAAGAAGTTCGATTATAACAACATCTGCTATCTCGACAAATTCAATGTCATGCCAAGCAAAGCAGCCACACTCACCATCCTATTAATGTACACATACACTTTAGCATTCAACAACTAACATACCCAAAACATTTGCCAAATTTCACCCATTACCTAATAATAGTTGCAGCATCCATGAAACCTCCTTCCCTGGTTGCCTTCGGTCTATGATGTCCACCGTGAAGCTAACCATCGGTGATGACAATACCTCTGCTGACCTTCATAATTATCTTAATGACTAGGTCGTCTCAGCAAAGACACACTCCTTCTGCATCTTGCCGTCGTTGAAGATGAACACGATGCCATCGATAACTCCCTCTCCTTTGGCAACAGTAGCTCCCTCTTTCTTTTTATGCAGATAGAGATCGACATTTATAGATGCTACACTTTTCCCTTTAGCTTTACCATCCTATCCACCATCAACATTCATCCTTCGACATTAATCGGACATTTTTGTTCCTTGCCTCACTGCTTCGTCAGCTACCTTGCTTCTCCGTATGCCTCGCTATGTAGCCAACGTGGATACCGTTAAGCTCTGTTGGTCGATATCCATTAGTATTGTCAAATATGCACCCTTTTAAAATTTTATGTGCATTTTTGCATCTTAGAAAACTTCATGGTACCAGATGCTCATCACCATAACTTTATTGGTAAAATTACACATTTGCCCAAAATTATAACCATCAAATATCAATACTAAAGATACAAGAGGCTTTTTTTTTGTTTGACCTGAAAAAATACAATAGGCTAAAATATATAATTCTATTGAAATATAGTATCGTTTTAATAAAAATGAATGCTTCAGTTAATTTAGGGCTTGTTTAGAAGCTATTTTGAAAATAACTTTTACAGATTCCGAGGCAAAACCTAGGTTTTGGAGAATAGATTTTGGAAAATAACTTTTACAGATTTCAAGGCAAAACCTAGGTTTGAAAAAGTGATTTATGCTTGAGAAGTTATTAGCTTTTACGGATTCCGAGGTAAAAAGTGGGTAGGAAAGATGAAAGAGAATTAATGAAAAGTATGAAAGAGGAAAGACAAGAAAGAAAAAGTAAGAAAAATGAAAGAGAGAGAAGGAAAAAAGTAGGAAAGATATAAGAGAATGAAAGAAAAAAGTAGGAAAGAGGAAGATGAAAAAGTAGAACAAAGAGGAAAAAGTGAGAAAGAGAAAACCGATGCCCCGTTTTGTACTCAGAACTGATTTTGATTGAATTGGAAGTGGAACTGAAAGTGCAATTAGAAGTGGAACTGGAAGTGAGATTAAAAGTATGTTTGGTATACTGGAAGAAGTGGGTATTATTTTACTTTAATATTTATATTTATAATGTGAAAGACTAATATACCCTCTACAAAAAAATCTCTTCTTCCCCAAAAAATCCTTCCCCTCCATCGCCAGCAGCAAATTCCCACCACCGTTGCTGTCGCACATGGAAGATCGAAGCTCATCATTGTCAAAAATGTGAAAAGATCGAAGCTTATTGTCGCCGCACATGGAAGACCTCCGTCATGCCAGATCGTCGTTAACACTATCAGATCTAAAGCCTTCAACGCTCTCAGATCCTCACCACTGTCGCAATCGTTGTCGTCGTAGATCAAAGACCTCCGTTGTGCCTCCATCGCTGCAAGACTTCGTCCTCCACCGAGTTTGCCATTGTCTGGTGGCACACAGAGAGTGGAGCCCATTCATGCCCTCAAGTTCGTCGTCTGGTGGAGAATGTAGCTTTGAGGGTAGAGGTGAAAATGAGGAAGGAATTGGTGTTGGAACTCAATTCCATGGACAAGAGGTTGGAACTGTGTTCCAACAATTTTCATAGAACTGGGTTCCATGGGGAACCCACTTCCACAGCACCAAACACACAAAAATATGGATTCCAGTTCCAGTTCTAATTCTTGGCCCTAATTCCCAGTTACTAAACGGGGCATTAGGTTTTAAACCGAGGTTTTGTAACAAAAATAACTTTTCAGAAAAAATGTTATACTTCGATAAGTTTTGGGTCAAAACCTAGGTTTTGAAACCAAACATAGGTTTTAAGAAGTGATGCAAACAAGCCCTTATTTTTATTCTAACAGTCTTCTATTTATGTTTCGTTAAGTTTTGGCCAAAAGAATATTCCAATAATTTTTCATATAAGGTTCCAAACTTACTTGTCATTATATTAGAAGACTACGTGCCCGTTTGAAAATCTGTTGAAGAAATAATTTTTACATAAATTAAAGTAAGTATGTGAGATGAATTTTATTTTCAATTATATACAACGTAGAAAAGAAGTAAAAAAAAGCCCTCACATGCACCCTCACATAATCGAAATAAAATCCCTTGACCCGTGAAATCACCCGGTAAATCCAAACAGCTTCGTTATTTCCTCTGGATCTTAGGCGGGGTAACCCTGGAGTCTGTGTTGGATTCCATTCCACCATATGGCATGTTTGGTATGGTGGAATTGTGAGGTGGAATTGTGGCTCGTTTCGTACGCAGAATTTATTTTGATGGATATAGAAATGGATATGGAAATGAGGTTTAAAAGTATGTTTGGTATGTCATGGAAATGAGACATGATTTTTAAATGAAAAGACCTAAATACACTTTTAAATTAATTTTTTTTTAAAAAAATTCTTTTGAACGGAAGGAGCTTCACTTTCGTGGTCGTGGAAATCAGCCTGCTCGCCATTGAAACCGAATCAGCTTCTCAGTCTCGTGTGTCGCCGTTGTGCTTTAGCTTGGTCACCGTCGTGCTTCAACTGAAGGTGAAACATCATCTTGGGTCATCGTCGATTTTCAACATCGCAGGTCGCTTTGTGGGTCGCTGTGCTGGAGTTCCTGATTTGTACAGCTTGGTCACCGTCGAAACTGAAGGGGAAAAATCATCTTTGGTCGCCATCGAAACTGAAGGGGAAAAATCATCTTTGGTCACTGTCGATCTTCAACGTCGCCGTCGCTGTTGTGGGTCGCTGTGCTAGAGCTCACGATCTGTACAGCTTGGTTACCGTCGAAACTGAAGGGGAAAAATCATCCTGGGTCGCTGTCGAGCTTCAACGTCGCAGGTTGCTTTGTGGGTCGCCATTGCCGTCGTGGGTAGCCGGTGCTGTAGCTTCATCTTTAGCTTCGTGGAGTCTATGTCGGATTCCATTCCACTATACGGCATGTTTGGTATGGTGGAATTGTGGCTCGTTTGGTACGCAGAATTCATTTTGATTGATATGGAAATGGATATGGAAATGAGGTTTAAAAGTATGTTTGGTATGTCATGGAAATGAGATATGATTTTTAAATGAAAAGATCTAAGTACACTTTTAAATTAATTTTTTTTAAAAAAAATTCTTTTGAACGGCAGGAGCTTCACTCTCGTGGTCGTGGAAATCAGCCTGCTCGCCATTGAAACCGAAGCAGCTTCTCAGTCTCGTGTGTCGCCGTTGTGCTTTAGCTTGGTCGTCGTCGTGCTTTAGCTTGGTCGCCGTCGTGCTTCAGCTGAAGGTGAAAAATCATCTTGGGTCGCCGTCGATCTTCAACGTCGCAGGTCGTCGTTGTGGGTCGCTGTGCTGGAGTTCCCGATCTGTACAGCTTGGTCACCGTCGAAACTGAAGGGGAAAAATCATCTTTGGTCGCCATCAATCTTCAACGTCGCTGGTTGTTGTCGTGGGTCGCTATGCTGGAGCTCGCGATCTGTACAGCTTGGTCACCGTCGAAACTGAAGGGGAAAAATCATCTTGGGTCGCCGTCGAGCTTCAACGTCGCAGGTTGCTTTGTGGGTCGCCGTTGCCATCGTGGGATGTCGTCGTGGGTCACCGGTGCTGGAGCTTCATCTTTAGCTTTGTGGAGGTCGCCAATGTCATTGAAGTTTGAGGTTCCATTCACCGTTAGGCGAGATGAGCTGCAGAGGGTAAAATGGAGAGAGTTTGCATGGAATTAGAAAAATGAGGTTTTTGTGTGGAATTGAAATCTATAAAATTTGATGGAAATGAATTCCATATGGAAATGATTTCCATGCTACCAAACAAACATTATGTTGGAAATCAATTCAATTTCCATTTCCCTGTGTGCCATTTCCATTGTACAAAATGGGCTCTTGGAAATAGAATTCATTTCCTATATTTGATATGCCGGAATTGGGAGGTGAAATTGAAAATGGAAATGGATAGAAATGAATTCCATGATGTAACCCATCGAATTGATTTTTTTCTCCCTCATTTTTTTCATATTTATATCCATCCCCATCCCTATCTCCATTTCTACCAAAATTAATTTCAACCTATCAAGCCACTCAATAGTTGTGCGCACATACATACAAATGGACACACATACATGCGTGCATATATGATCACTGGCGCGTGCATGTGGTCCGAGAACCGGGATCAATGCTTTAAACGGAAGTGGAATATTTGGTAACCTCTGCAAAAGGCAGCGTCCTTCGTACGGATCCTCTAGCCGTCGCATACTTGGATCGAGCGAATATAATCTCAGTACCGCCGTGGTGATTGCGTCTGCTGCCCCAAACCCTAATTCTCTTCCGCCGTGTTTTCAAGCTGAGTTCTGCGTTTAATGTACCCATCCCACTTAGCAGCTGCTTGACCAAACCGCAGCTTTCATAACCTATATCAAGTTATGTGGACCAATGTTTTCAAAATCGTAAGTCTTCATTTGCTCACCTTTCTTTGCTTTTACAAATTTATATCTCGTCATGTCATGCGAGCTTGAGACTGCTTGACTTCTCTCACGGAACGGAAATTCGATAAATCAACGGTTTGAATCCGGTTTCTCTTCCCAAGTTTTATTTTTTCCTCTTCCATGAAGCTCAATTTGTATTTGGCAAGCTGTTGTGAGCATGCACAACCATTGAACTAACTTTAAAGACGAGTAATAAACTGAGGACTAGTAACACTGTGAATGAGCTACCTCCTTCCTTCAAATCCGGGCGCTGGTGTTTAACGTCCACATAATACATTTCTTCCTGCTTCGCTGAAACATACTTTCACTAATTTATATCTAAAATACGGTAGCTTTCTCAATCACTTAAACTAGAAATATGAGGAAGTTGAACATGGTATATTGCTTTCTTTGGTAGTTCGGTATGATTCCGGAGATGATTCTGTTGTAGGCAGTTCTAAATTCAGCATCTTTCCAAAGGGTGTTTCTTTCCTTTAAATCTATGCTCCAAATGATTTAGTGAAACATGTTTTTGGCCAACGTGAAAGTAGTATTGCGATCAAGTGACTCTGTATATTTTCACTCAGTCTAGGATAATTCTGGACAGGTAATACCTGCGAGATTTTTTTCTTCATATTTTAATATAGAGTCCTTGTATTTATTTTGCAGAATTCTGAGATGCTGTTGTTCCTCATGTTGTGGTTATTTTCCATTTGATTATCGCCTTCGTTATTATTTTCTTCTGGGAAATATCCAACATAAGTATCAAATCTAAGAGTATGCATGTTATGTTCTTGATAATACGATTTTCGATCAAATAATGCTTTTGTTCAGGATAATATAATTTTCCGGTTTGTTGAGAGATTTCGGACTTGATCTTGTTTTATCACATTTCTCATGTCGAACATACATGCTGTTACTTTGTATTTGTCTATGTGGGCATTCATATATATTTTACTGACATTCACGCTTATATGCATCTACATTGTTGGCAATTTGCTCAGGGAGGTCTTCATCAAATATCATGGTTTCAGTTTCTGCCACATGAACATGACCTGAACCCTTTACCTGACAAAAGGTTATTTTACAGGGCATATTCTTCCCCTTTATCTTCCAGTTAATTGCTAACCAATGTATATTATCATATGCTTTTTTAATTCTTGTTCTTACCAAACAGTGTAAAAGTGGAACAAAAAGATGCTGCAATGTTACTGGTCCTTTCATCACATATGCAATTGCGTAAGGATGGGTTTCTAAGCGCATGGACTAACTCCTTTGTTGGACCCTGGGATCCATCTCAGGGATTGCATAATCCTGGTAGAGATGTCAAATCCAGCAATTATAGATCGATTATATGCTTTTGATAGAGGAAAAGGTTTGCCTATTTTAGCAAATCTGATTTCCATCTTACCAAATGTGCAGATGAAAAAATCAAGCTGTGGCTTTTTCTTCCTGGGCGCCACTCATCAGTTGTTGGGACTGCTCAGCCTGCAGTATCTAGAT
>JANTPZ010000719.1:0-27593 GCA_025593235.1 Vachellia pachyceras | reverse complement strand
CTGTTCCGTCCCCATTATCTCATTATGTGCCTCTTTGGCATAATTGCAGATGCTTAGACTCTATACTTCATGCTGAGCACAAAAGGATTTTAGAAGAGATGCGTTCTGATTATCAGATTAGCAATTCAGTGGAAACCGAGGACTTCAGTCCACCCAATTCTGCTGATTCAGAAATGGAACACGTGGAGAATGGGTATGAATCTGATGAAATTAACAGTGATAGAATCCTTGGAATTGAGGACAGTGAGGCCTATCAAGATATGGTTGAAGAAGCCGAATGGCAAATGCCTTTTTTCACCAATGGTTTGGACCTGAGAAGTCTTTTACGTTCTCTGGAGAAAAGTAGCAAGAAAGATTCTAAAACAGGGTCCAGGTACTCCTTTAATAGTGTGATGATTCTTCCTCATATGGTGCAAGAATTGCTTTTAACAAAATTTGAAATCACATATCATCATTTTAGTTTTCTGTTATATAACTTTTTGGAATAAGTCAGTTTGGAAAAACAAATATTATATTAGGACTTAAGTGGTGCGAGACATTGAACTTCACCAAAAGCTTGGAAGGGCTTTGTTCTACAGTTCTTCTAGTTCCCCCAAAATGTAATATTTCCACCTCTTAATTTTTAACTTTTAAATTTGGAAATTCTAGTTTTCAATCAGGTGCTGTCATTGTATAGGAAACCCAAATTAACAAAATCATCGTTAAAGGAAGATAATGAACTCGCTAGAAATATATGTTGTTCTTTTCTCTTAAATGAATTAATAGAAGGAAGTAATATGCATGGGCTGGTGAGATGAACGCTGTTGCAGCATAACTAGTGATATCAGTATGCTTATTTATGTTTAAGAGAAAAGTGGGTATTCATTTGAGTGCTATTCTTTTCTTCTATTCAATTTTTATTTGCGGTTTTGTTTTCTTTGTTTGCAGAGTTACTGTTGCTTCTCGATTCCAACGTGCTTTCATGCAACTTCTTTCAGATGCACAATTTGAAGAACTATCACCTAGGGATCTGATGTTAACATCTGCTTTGAACACAGACTATCTTCTGAATTTGCCAATATACATTGATTGGAAGAAAGTGTATGAGTCCAATGCCATAATATTTAGGTAATTCCGTGAATATGTGTATGTTTCTATTTTCATATTGAATTTTATAATGTCGAGAAATTGATCTTGAATCTGTGATATCATAAATAAATTGATATTATTATTTTTTCTTTAAATAAAGAACCATTGTAAAGTCTGTTTTTAAGGTGGCTGTGGGTTTAATCAGTATGAATTTTAATATCTGCACTCTGCTGAAATAAAACTTCTGGATTCAAGTAATGTTTGAGGTAAAATTAATTTACAAAGTTTAGCATATTTCTTCAGTCTATGCAAGAATAACATATCACCATTTTTCTGTTGTAGGAGGGGATATGCAACTGAAAAGCAGAAGGGCCTATTACTGGTCGAAAAACTGGATTATCTTCAGTCTAAACTTCTACGAAGAGTCTTCTCTATTATATCAAAACCCTTGGGGAAACTTGGTACTTGGATAAGTGAGGTCGTTATTCTTTTTTCCCTCTTTTGGCCCACAGAAAAATATATTCATCTACTCTAGCTTGTCAAATATAGAAAATTATATATTCCTTTTGACTCGTGTGAAAGTCCTTGCAAGTTTTATTTCTTTAAATATCATTTTTAAAATGTATTGTACTCTTATGCAGCTTTATAAAAATGCAAGTCAGGAATCAGAAGTGCAGAAGTGGACAGAAAGATTGAGGCTTTGGCTAAACGAAGTGTCACTGATTCAGAAATCATTACTTTATAATGGCAGTGCTTCAGATGAACAACAATGGTTGAAGGAGTTAAATAATGGAGAACTCCCTATTGGGCTGGCGGCACAGAAGGCAGTGGCTCGATATGAAGGGATTTTGTCCCCTGTTGGTCCCCGTGAAAAGCTATTGAGGAGGTTACTTTCTTGGATTGGACTTATTCCCCCAACACGTGAAACAACTTTCGAGGTTGACGATGATACTAATTCTCTTGAACCTTATTTGAGGTTTTTTCACTCTTCATAAACTATTTACTTATTTTGCTCTTGTAAATACTTCTCTTATTCGCACATTATATCAATCCTTTTATTTCTCCATGGAATATAACTGTTTCATTCCTATTAGATCCTTTGATAATTTTAGGCTAGGAATCATACGCACAAGATAGATGAATGACATGTCAGGATTGGATGCAACATGGACATTTATTTTAAAAATATACAACTATGTAAGTATCGATATACTAGAATGAAAGTCTACCATAATATGCCTAGTATGTCTTAAAACATATAAGAAGTATTTAACAAACATCAAATATATAAATTTGATAGTGGTTGTTCATGAAAGTGCCATTTAATACTGTTGGAGCATTGACATGAGTGCCAAGAATTTATCTGTGTCAAACACGGACAGCTTCTTTGATATTTGCCTCACAGCTTCTAGGTAAACATAAACTCTATTAAATGGTGATGCTTTCAATCTCCATTAACATCAGAGGCTGGTCTGATTCTTAGACGTTTGTACTCAAATCCCCACCACTAGCACAGCATAGAACAGCTCGATTGTACTGATTTGTGAATCATAAAATTTTAAAAGAATCAAATGGATTTAATTTTTATCATATTTTTTTGCTTTATTTTGTCAATTAGGGATAATAGTTAGTGTGGGCTGCATAGAAAACTGAAGCCATGAAGTAGATCTGATGTAATTAAAAAAGATAATATATCTGTGAAATAACATACTAACTGTCTTGATGTCATGAAGTTTTTAATGGCAAGTTAATTATGTGCTTAGTAAATTTTGTAATTTGTAAGTTTTAGGTGTAATTTAGTTGAAACACATCATCTTGTGAGATGACTGACCGATAGAATTATCCATCCAGGCCTACTTTCTTGTCAAGGATATCGCTAAGTGATATATGGAGGCCTGCAACAAGGAAGTACTGTGGAAACAATCCCTGGAAGATGTTGAAAACTTCTATTTCCATACTTTTCTCTCAGTCAGTTCTGAAGGTATTTGTCATTTGTCACTATGTACATATTTTTGCAATCGTTTAATCTTGTATAAATATGTATCAAGTAAAGGGGAAATGATAAAAAAAAAAAAGAACTTCAAAATTGCAAAATCTCAAATTTGTTTTTTTTTACCATTCTGAATAAGATATTAACCACTCCTTACAAGCAATTCACAGCTTATTTTATAGTACATACTTAATTTCGAATTTTGCATTTTCCAAGTTCCTTTTCTATCATTTTCCCTTGAATAAATTGCAGTTTCTTCTTTGGTAAGATGTTTAAATTTCATGACTTCTCCCTTTGTTCTGGAAAATCTATACTTCTTTGTGTCATGAAATCAAATGTTGCACTACATTCACTTCCTTACATGAAACATAAACCACAATTACATCTGTTTTGATCAAAATGCTGTTCATGTTTTAGCATATCAAGTATTGCATTTGTTTTGGGAGAGTCGGTGAACATTTAATTTTGACAAATATAAAAAATTGTTAATTTTGGAATTTTTTTGCCAGAATTAATTTTGGAAATTTATAACTAGAATAAATTAACTTTATAACTTTTAAACACAAAATAAAGGGCTGAAAAAATTTCAGTGCTATTATCTTTACAATAAATAAATATTAAGTGGTCCATGTATAATTTCATGAGCAAAAGGATGAATTTGTAATTTTAGTAACTCTGCAGGGAGAAGATTGTAATTTACTCATACACACACATATCAAGTATACTTCAGGGAACTGATCCAACATTACCTTAGGGCATGAGTTATGGAAATTTCTCGTATTTATGACCTAAATTTTTAAGTTCATTTTAGGCAGGCAGTGCCATCATTTTCCTGATTCATATTGAAGTTCTTTTCTCTTATTTTGGGACGGATTTTAAGTAACCTTCTTATCTTCATTTTTTTAAAAAAAGATTTGGATGAACATGTAATTTCTAACAAATTGGGTAGAGTAGTTCAGTCTTATTGTTCGATCATCCCACTTCCTTTGGGTGATATAAATTACGCCCTTTTGCCCTTTTTTCTTTTTGCAAATCTCTTGTTGTCAGCTATTAGGTTTAGGCTGTTTCCATTAAGAAGAAAGCTAATAAAATTAGGTTTTTTAGTTGTCGCTTGTGATTGTAAATAAGAAATCAAATTCTTTACTGGAAATGATGTTTTGTTGCATAGTTATAACTATCTAAATAAGTTGTTCCCTGAATACTTTCATAATAGGAGCCAGCATTCGAAGAGTTAATTTTACTTTATACTAAGGAGGTCAGCGAAAGCGATGCCAAAGATAAAGCTGCAGTTCCAGAGTTGCAGCTAAAGATCTATGAAAGAATTCCTATTCCGGATTTACCGGTAAACCTTGTGCAACTGCAGGGACTGTTCAGATCTTCAAAATGTTGCTTCTGATGTAATTTTTCCTATACAAGTATAGTTATTGTTTAACTATTCAGATGTTGTTAAACATTGTTTGCAGGTAATTTTTCCTCACAAAAAGCTATCATTCCGCGCCATAGACACAGTATGAACTAATCAGCTAAAATTTTCACTACTAGTTTAAATTTTTCTGATATTAAATTGTTGAAAAGTTTCACCCACAGGTTTGGTGGCATTTTATATATTATTTCTGTATTTATGATAAATTCTTGTGTTACTTGACTTTTTTAACTCTCAATGCTGATAAATTTACCCCGAACAAGCATTAATCAACCATAGTCAGGGCCAGTTTTTTCAAGAGATTATGTGGTGCTCAGCTATTTAGTCTTGACCTAACAAATAACGATAGCTCTCAGTTTAAATTTCATAGGCAATATAGCCTGTATTTATTGATGTCACCTTTTGTTGAGACTGGTATACTGGATTTATAAACTTGTCATGCTTTCCTTTTTTTGTTAATTTAATTAGAATTTCATGATGTGATGCTGTTTGTTTATGTTGAAGGTTTCGTAATCCTGTATTGTCTTGCCTGATGACTTCAACTTTGACCTTACAGGTCCGCTTGGATGCTGCTTCAATATTGGGACTTTTGGCATTTGTCATAAACTACAAATTTGAGAATGTCTTGTCTTCACCGTATGTACATCTTACTTCTCATCTTAACTATTCTGAAAAATGTTGCAGAAAATTTTTATCAGGGGTTTGGACTTAATTGTCATTTGGGTTTTCTGATTCTCGGTATACCATGCCTTAAGAATCTGGAATATATTATTCACAAAGCATATTGATTCCTGAATCTGTGTGTGTTTCTTTCTTTCTTTCTTTCTTTCTTTTTTGCTTCTGTTCATGATCTATATTATCAAGCTCGACCCTATACCTCTACAAGCTATATGCACATATGGTTGAATTGAACATATTATGAACTGTTATTCTCCTACATACTATTTGATCCATCCCCTGTTTTGAACTTTAGAACATATTATGAGCGCCTGTAACAAGATTTTAATTGTTATGGCAGGTCAGCTATATTTCTTGATGTGGTTGCTACAAGTGCTCTAATAATATATGTGACCCGTGTAGTCTTGGGTTACAAGCAGACATGGGATCGGTATCAGGTGAGTTATCACAATATTCCTTATAACTATCCAAGGTTGTCGTCATACTAGAGACAATAATGATAGTGATTATGCAATGTGTAAATGCAAATTAATGAATTGTGAGGAATGTTTTATTGCAGCTATTAGTCAACAAGACTCTTTATGAGAAAACATTAGCAAGTGGCTTTGGCTCAGTGCATTTTCTTCTAGATGCTTCTGAGCAGCAGCAAGTGAGAAACTCTTTTCTTTCCTGTTTTTGTTATATTTATTTTTTCAACTTATGAAGTTAGATAGTTCAAACAACAACAAAGCCTTCATTGATCCATGTCATAAAAGATTAGACAGTTTTACGTTGGCTGTCGAAGGCCTAATACAACCTTCTTCCTTTACCTGAGCTTGGGATTGACTATTTAACATTGGCGGAGTTAGATAGTTCAATGAAATAAAAACTACAAATGATTCTGCTTACGTAGTGATATAAGTTTTGGTTGTCTTCATAAAAGTACTCGAGTAGTAATAGAAATTTTAGTCTGGGAAGTACAGTGGCTCCGTGTCTATAATTGGTTACCATTATTTCAGTGTAAAAGGTCAAAATAAAAATTTTCCTGTTTTGGATCAACTTAGCAGCACTTCCTTAATTTTTAATTTGAAGTTTTTGTCTCACCAGTTTATCTTATGAACCTGGAAATGCATGATTTGGAAGTCAATTTGGAAATATATAATCCGTTGGTGTTCAATTTTCAATTTGATCATGATCATATACATTTAACAAGTAATATAACTTTCGTAGATATTGACAATTATGGACTGATTACATGTGGTTAACGTTATGAAATTGAATGTCTCGACTGAAATCTTGAAAATTTATGGACTGAAGTGAAAATTTCGGTCCCTTTTAACATTCCAGCCTCATATTTTAGAAGCATACTGATCTTATACCCATCAAGAAACTTATAGTTGCTGATGCTTACAATTGCAGTACAAGGAAGCTATTTTGGCTTATGCCATTCTGCTTAAAGCAGATAAGGGTCAGGTTTGTTCCTCCTGTTTCTCGTGCTCATGACAATGATCTTTTTGCCATACTTCCAGCGCAGTTTGTTTTGCATGATCTTGGAGTAGAATGAACTGGACAGGCCATTTCACATAAAGCATATCCAAATAATGGAAAAATTAATCTGGATCCTCTTGACGAGACCATGTTAGCGGATTTGGATCAAATATAGCATGGTATGAATACGCATCCAAGTTCAACCGGTCAAACTAGTGAATCGGAAGAGTTTTGGATGGGTTGAAGTTATTTATTTATCTTTCTAAGCTTGAAATGGCATCATTTTGAGTAAAAAATAAAAAATAGTAGTCCATAATATTTGTTCTTTAATAACTTTGTTTTGATGGATTATGTTTAATTTATCTATACATAAATATTCTATTTACTTGTATTTTAATGCCTTTATATTTAAACGCCATTCTTTTCAAAGTTATATATGAATATTTTTATCTTTAATTAAATATATTATTTTAATCATTGCCTGTTTGACACCATTTTAAACCATTAATCCGATCGATTCATTGATGGGTCTAATTTTCAGTGTCTTGCTTTAGAGCCTTTGCATAACAATTGAGGAGAAAGATAAAGAGAGCGGTAGGATCTATATGTCAGCTGGGTCCTGGGTCCCACTATTCTCTCTAACTCTTAATTGATCATGCAATCATGTTCTGCAGGGTCCTCCACTCTTTTTATCTATCACTCCATTAGCCACTTGGAACACTAGAGGAAAAAGTGTAACCATTAATTATGCATAACCAAATTCCTACATGTAGGTCACTTGCAGACAAAGTGTTCAAGACAAATGTGAGAGGTTTATGTATGAAGCGTTTAAAGTAAAGGTAACCCTTTGTTATTCTCTCTTTTTACTGCTCATATGGCAATGATGGTGACAATGGTGGCTGTATGAAGTAGGAGCATTACTTAAGAAACTTGAAAAATGGCAGGTTGAAATGTCAATTGATAAGGTCGTGAATACACTGTCAAGGTTGAGCCTAGCCACTGAGACTGTCATTGATGGAAGACTCCAGTTGGTGGCTACACCATGTTCTATGGCATATGAGGCCCTTCAACAACGATGGAACAGTTTGCTCACATAAACTTCATACATTTGCGTTTTCTTTGCTGTTTGGTGCTTGTAAATCTGTTTATTTTGAGCGGTTACGAGGTAAATACCACTCCAGTCCTTATTATAATCCATTTTAACTCATTTTCACATGTCAAGCAACGACATTCATTAAATGAATCTTACATTAATAAAATTTTCAAGTTTACCCTTATTAAAACTCTTTCTCTCTCCATTTACAAATTCTTCCCACCTCTCTTTCATCTTTCTCATTTTCCTATGAGAATTAAACAAGGGTAAAATTGGAAAAAAATCATCAATAACCCTCTAAGTGGACCTATATGGTAACATTTAGGGGAAAAATTCTTTCACAATATATTCATAATAAGGACCATAGTGGCATGTGAGAGTAGTTTTGTCTTGAAAGCTTAAAAAACACTTGCTTTAGAGAGAGATAAATGAATACAGGGTGTGTTTGCACGCATTGTGTACGGGGCATGTGGGCCCCATACTCATTGTATCTAATCTTTGAGAAGCACCTACTTCTCAAGACTGACTGAGTCCTCTTATTCATGATCCAGGTGTGTAACCCCAAACTCAGTTTGGGAGGTGCAAAAAGGGCCACCTTAAACATGAACATGCATATATGTCCTTCTCTCCCATTAAAGACTGTGAAGCAGTTGAGAGTAGTAAATGAACTTCATTAATATCTTCATTAATACATGTATAATTTTCGTGCCCTTCCCAACAACGCTGTGTCTGTGGTTGGCTTATATTTGTACATGTAGATCTTGTCATCCGGTGATAGTACTGTAAATGGATGAGACTATAGGCTCTTTTCGGTTTGGTGTTTGGAGTACTTAATATACTCATAGTCAAACATAGATCATATATATATATATATATATTTATTTATTTCTCCTTTGGATATCCCAGTGCAGGCCACTTTTCAAGCATATTGACAGCCCAGACTAATCTGAATCGCTAATTGCAGGCACCTATAAGGGTGAGATAGCTGATTAGAGGATTTAATGTTTTTCCATACACAAGCAGGGATCAAACCTGATCTTGGTTAAGGGAGGATGGATTCTTACCACTCAACCACATGCCCATGCTTAGATCATATATGAGAGTGTGTAGGTAGATAATAACGAAACAATGGTTTTAGTGTAAAAAGCGATTGTGAATTGAGTGTTTGGATGCTTTTTCCAAAACCATGGTTTTGGAATGCCCCATTTGGATTAACGTTATAAAAATAGGTTCATACAAGATGAGATAAAATTCCTTACATACATATTGTATAAATCATGAATCATGTTATAAAAGTAACATTACCGCTAACTCAAATATGTACCAAATCACCCAAGGACACGCCAACTCATGCATATTAATCCCTTTTGAGTCTGACCCATGGGATGTGTGCTTTCTTTGGTATCTTCATAGTATAAAACTTGGACCACTTCGTGATCTTAATACTTTGGATTTTCAAAGATAAGATTTAGCGGAATATATTACTCAATATATTCCTAATCAGTGATCTCTGATCTATATTAATGCATTTTAAAACTGCGATGATACTGCAAGACTGATTTGTTTGGCTGTATTGCTTTTAATTTAATGGGTTTTTTTTTTTTGGTTAAGTCCATGAGTTGCTTGTGCATAAAGAGAAAAGTAATGACTTTTCCAACTTTTCTTTCTGATGAACGAAGTGTCACTTTTCTCGTAAGCTCATTTATGGAATTACCAGTTGAGCGATGGAATATACTTTAACAATTTTTTTTTAAATCCATTTTTGGCAAAAAAAAAACCATTTATTAGGAATGGAAACCATGGTTTTTCAAAAGCTATTTTTTTACCTATCTTTTATTTTATAAAATTTATTTTGTAAGATCACTTTTATCACTTTTCTTTCATAAGTCAATATCTAAAAATTAATCCCATCACACCTTTATATGATGTGTGTTTGGGAAATCCATTGAAAAAAGGAGTTACAACTTCTAAAGTGATTTAATGAATTTCGAGATGGTTTTACAAATTTGAGATGGTTTTTATGGATTTCGAGATGGTTTTTACAGATTTCGTTATGATTTTGTCTTGATTTGTATGCATCGTTGGAAAAAATGAGTTCCCACTGTTTGAAATTTAAAAATCCCAGTCAAGGGCCTTTGAAATTTAAACATCCCAAATCAGGAATTCCTATTAAAATGTTTTGTGATTTCCTAAATGGCTAATGGTATGTTGTAAAAAAAAACCGATTTATAATTTTGATATTTCCAGATATTTTTCCTCAAATTTTCCCTATGTGTAATGATCATATTAAATTTAAATATTGCTGTGTTCAACTAAGAGTATTTTTTTAATGAAATATTTTTGTTTTTGTTACTCAAACTCTTTCTGGTTAAAAAGAAGACGTCTCTTTCATTCACCCCCAATATTATTATTAGTAGTAATGAAAAACCTTTCATGAAGCAATCTAGTATCTCATTCAGGATCTGCTTTTTAAGTTTAAAAAACAGATGATTTTCGGATAATTAAAAAATTTATGTATAAATTTTTAAATTTTATTATTGGGTTTATTTGTTGGAGCGTTTGGAAAAGCCAAACGCACGTTCAACAGTGTTTTTCCTCAAAACGAGATAATCTCCTTCACATATTTACTTCGACTTATGTAAAAGTACTTCTCTGTCTTATTTCCAAACGGGCACATTATGTCTATGTGGATCTCCATAAACAAGCTGGTAACTCATTTAGGTAGCATCATTTATAAGTCAGTCTCATTCAGGCCTTTTTTTATTCATTAACAGATTTTTTTATCAAAAAAATTAATTAATCAGATTAAAGCGTTTTTGGTCAAATTAGTGAAGCATGGCATTATGATTTAATACTTGGCAATTATACCTAAACATTCATGTGAGATATTACATGTTCAAATACATTAAAAAAAGACTAAAATTATGATTATCCATTTTGTAGTTTAATTTTTTCATTAAAGTAACTTTTATATTAAAGACGAAAAGGAGTATATAATCTCCTTTTAAATAACTTTTTCAATATTTTGACACATTACAACAAACTTCTTTAAACATTTACATTTATGTGGATAACTCTATATGATATCATCATTTTTATTTTAAGTTAATATTATTGTTGGTCTTTACAATTTGATCAAATGTTTGTTTTGGTTTATATAGTTTTAAATTTTGATTTTTAGTCTCTATGATTTTATAAGCATTGTGTATGAATTTAATGGCATTAAGTATATTGACCAAATAATGATTAATTTAGTTAACTAATTATTTCAAATATTGAATTTAGCGTTCAGAATTTGGTCTTATCAAATTTTAATTAACACGGTTAGTTGCAAATAATGATTTTTGAAGCAATTATTGTTATTTTGAAAAATAAACTTAATATGTCAACAAACATTTGAGAATTGAGAATGTTTTGTCAATATTTAAAATTTCAATGCTAGCAATTTTGACTAATAGCGCTAGGTTAAATGGCTTAAAAAGATAATTTTATAATCAAGGGATCCAAATAAAATCTTATGTAAAGTTAGAGGAATTTTTTGGGTAGTATCACTTATGGTTGGGTTGGATAGTCGTTGAAAAAATGATTTTTGATTAAAATGTATTTTAAAAAATGAAAATTTTGTTTGGATAAATATTGTAAAAGTGATTTTTGGTGGAAATCGATTTAAAAGAAAATGAATCTCATTAAATAATACACATATATTATTTTATATTGTGATAAAATTAGAGAAAATTGAAATAAAATTAGTTAGAATGTCTCAGGTTGCGACTTTGAATTTTTTATATCTAGATCACGACTTGTATTTTTGATGTTGCGACCTAGAATGCATTTTTAGTAGAATGAGTTTTTTCTCCTTCTTCCAAAATGCATTTTGAACCTAAAATATATTTTGCCTTCCTTTTGTTCCGAACACTCAAGTCCTATTGCAAAATGCATTATGGCTTGGGAATGCATTCCTTGGCCTCCCAAATACAGCCATATTTATTTAACTTACCTTTACCAATTTTCTCAATTTTTGTATTTCTAATTTTTAAATTAAAATAATAAGAGAAGATTTATGTCTTGAAATTAAAAAGGTTATATATTCTTGGGAAAATCTCATAAAAATACAACTTCAATTTTAAAATTAAAAACAAAGTTCATCCTAATATACAAAAATCCATATTAGTTGGAAAACATTAATTTGGGATTTCAATATTTGGTCTAAAGATGAAAGAACCCCTTTTAGATATTTTAAAAAAAATGTTATTATGAATCGAGTTGACAACAAAAAAAATATTAAAAATGTTATTATTTATGACTTTTCCTACATTTGCAATGAGATTGAAAGTACAACTAGTAATTTCCATCACTTTGATAGCATCCTTAACAATAGCTTTTTACCACTCCAAATTTGGGGATTTAAATTAAGGGTTATATCATTTACTTCACTTGCAGCGAATTAATAACACTTTTAGCAATGCTATAAGGATACATTTCTTATAAAGATACACTTTTACTACTCACGTAGCCTTTTGGAATCACTTGAGTATATTATAAATATAAGTTTCTTTCCTCTAGGATCCGACTTCCCATGCTTATGGGAATCTTTATGAACGTATGCAGCCAACTCCCAGGGTTTTAAGATACTCGGATCTGGCTTGCGTTTCATCCATAACTCAGAAGGGGTGTGGAAGTAACTGCTTTTAAGGGCACACAGTTAATTATGAAAACATCACCCCAATACGAAATTGGCAGGTCTGCTTGAGCCATCATCGATCTAACCATGTATAGAAGAGTTCTATTTCTTCTTTCAAACAATCCATTTTGTTGCAGAGTGTCAGGGATAGGTAGTTGCCTAATTATCCCTTTTCCTTCACAAAGCTCTTTGAACTAATCAGATAAGTATTCATGACCTCAGTTAGTACGTAATACTTTAATTCTACATTCCATTTGATTCTTTACCTCATTCATGTATTGTCTAAAACATTTTAGTACTTCAGACTTATGTGGAATCAAATAGATGCGACCATATCGTGAAAAGTTATCAGTAAAGGTAATAAAGTACCAAGCTCCGTGCCTAGCCCTCACACTCATGGGACCGCATATATTAGAATGGATCAAATCCAATGGATTTTCATCTCTAGTTCCTGTACCGAAAGGTTTTCTAGTTACCTTGTCAGCTAAACAACTTGCACACAAAGCCATTTCCATGTTTAGAATTTCACCTAGTAAACCTTTTTTTTACTAGTTTAATCATTTGATTCTAACTTATGTGCCATCATCTAGCATGCTAAATATTCATGCCAACTATTATATTGGAGGAACTAGCAAAACAGTCATGTAAGTTGAAATCATCAATAACATCCATAACAAGGAACATTCTTGAAAAGAAAATTAAACCATAAAAGATCTCGTTGCTAAATATGTCCGCAACTTTGCTATAAAAGTTCACATTAAACCCATAATTCAAAAAATATAGTATAGAAACTAAATTCTGTTGGATGTAAGATTTAGGTCTTTCCACCACACAGAGCTAATCTGCAGGTGACTATGCTTTTGACCTCAATCTTTGCGTTATTGCCAACATAAAGCCATTTGCATTGATAAGTCAATCGACGGTAATCCACGAAGGATCTCGATCCTTCGTTACATGGTCTATTGAGCCTGAGTATTTCCACGGTCATTTCGCTCAAGGCAATCCCTTATGAAGTGACCTATCTTTTAACATACATATTATTTGACTTTATTCAGGTCAACTTTCTTCATGACAATGTCATTCACAATGTCATCTTCACCACTTTTAAAACATAGGGTAATTTAATTAAGAGGTCATTATTTACATCATTTACTATACTTGTAATAAGATTGACAATACCTCTATCAATTTTCAGTTACTTCCAATTATATCATAAGAAAATTATATCTTTTTTTAAAAGAAAATACCGTTGAATAGATTTTTAAAATTAAAAAAAATGACGTTAAACAGTATCATTGACCCTCTTAATTATTTTTTTTTGCCAAGGGCCGCGGTTAATTATTAAGATGACGACAAATGAGGATTTACCGTACGCGTCTCCGCAGCCGATCGTACTCACACTAACTGACCATCACCCTCACATATTTGCCAAAACACTGTTTCACGTTCTCTGTCCTTCTCAACGAGTCGTGTCTCTTGCTGTCTCACATATTTGCCAAATTTCTTCTCTTGCTGTCTCTCCTGTTGAGTGATTTATCCAAACACCCCAAGGTTTTGGATTTGACCTGTTCTTTTTGGTGCAACGCCACAGATCTTCACATTCAATTCCATATTCAACGCTCTCCACTTGTTGTGATTTTTCTGGTGTCCGATCTGATATCTGCTTCAAAATGCCGGCTGTTTATGGAGCTCGCTTGACCACCTTCGAAGATTCCGAGAAGGAGAGTGAATATGGTTACGTTCGTAAAGTATGTTCTGCTTCTCGATCGTTTGTTTTTTATTTCGATTTAATTGGTGTGTTCGGATAGAATCAGACTTGTACCCATATGGATTAGCGGTGGAGAGTTGATTTTGCACTTTACTGGACACGCGAGAGTAGTTTTGTCTGGTAAAGCACAGAATTGATTTTTTTTTTTTTTGAAGTGAAACCAAACAACAGTAACTCATCTGGGTATAGTTTCACCTCGTGTATTTTGTTGTTTTAAGCATAAGATATGCATTCAGTTTTGATTATTGGATCGAATTATGCGGTTTGGTTTCTGGTGTTGAGTACTTGAGTTTTTCGACGGCGGGATTAATGTGCTTACTCATTCTCTGTTTCGGGACTTTGTGGGCACGTCATTAGTTGGAGTTTGAAAATAGAGCTGTCTAACGGATTGATATGAGCCGTTTACTATCAAATCATCTGAATTCATTCTGAATTTAAGTGTCTCTAATTTAGAGTTTGTTCATCGTTTGCTGTTTTATGTGACATAATACCATTCGGTGTCTGTACGCTGTTGTAAATTCATTATATCTTGATACATGTTTATTTTTGCTTCATTGAGGATCAGAATGCATGTTAAGTTGCTCTGATCCTTGTTGCAGATATATTCCTTGCGTCGATGGTCCCTTTGATCTTATATTTTCATTGAAATTTAAACTATTTTCCTGGAAACTTTAACGTGATTGCCACGGATGCTAAAGTTGTATCGTTATGCTCTCCATAACTGCCACAGGTATCAGGACCAGTCGTGGTTGCAGATGGCATGGCTGGGGCTGCTATGTATGAACTAGTACGTGTTGGTCGGGATAATCTCATTGGTGAAATAATTCGTTTAGAAGGGGATTCTGCTACTATCCAAGGTCTTTTAACGTTTATGCCCTTCATTACAGATGTAAAATCAGAATGGTTTCTTTTAGCTATACTTCACTGTGCCTGCATGCTATTTTGAATAATTATTTTACCCAGTAACAAGGGTCATTTTGCTAGCCATAATGTGCCCTTATTGAGGATATACGACTTTCCTTATTTTTGCTTATGTCTCTGATAAGTGAATACTTGTTTCTTTACAATTCCAGTTTATGAGGAAACGGCTGGCTTAATGGTAAATGATCCTGTCCTACGGACCCACAAGGTGAGATCTGATATATCCCTTTTCTTGCTTGTTTAGAGACATTGTTGCCTGCCTCAGTTGATAATTAGGATATTGTATAACAGCCATTATCAGTGGAGTTGGGGCCTGGAATATTGGGAAATATTTTTGATGGAATTCAGGTTTGCCTTTCTTCCATTTGGAATATTATTTTCTTTCTTACTTTATTTGTTAACTTGTTCATTTTTTCAAGATTTGTTTTCTCCAGTAGATTGCAATGTTGGATTAATCTGTTCTTCCCAAATTATGATTTTGTGAATTGTGATCTAAACAGAGGCCTTTGAAAACTATTGCTAAAAGATCTGGTGATGTCTACATTCCTCGTGGTGTCTCTGTTCCAGCACTTGATAAAGATACACTTTGGGAATTTCAGCCTAAAAAAATTGGTAACCATAAAAGCATAGTTCTTAATCCCATGTCAAGTTCTAAATAGAAAGGATACTATTTTTTTTATTGTAACAGCCTCTTCTTCCCTCTCCTGTCCCCCCCCCTTTTCTGAGATCCAATTTTTAATGTGGCAGGTGAAGGGGACCTTCTGACTGGTGGAGATTTATATGCTGTATGTTTTATATTAAATTAGATTAGTTTTTGAATAAATCCTATTTAATCTTCTGAAGCATTATGGGAATCAATTCTTATTGCAGATGGTTTTTGAGAACAGTTTAATGCAACACCACATTGCACTTCCTCCTGATGCAATGGGAAAAATAACATACATTGCACCACCTGGTCAATATTCCCTGAAGGTTTGTCATTTTTCTTATTTTTGCTTTGAATCTCCGGCTTTCTTTCTATTGATTCAATGGAACAATACTCTCATAGTTATATTATTGGGTGAAGAGAGGTACAAAATATATAGTAGCTGAAAGGCTCAATCAAGGGAGCCAAATCAGCAATTACATAATCAACATTAAAGCAGATTCATTCCCCCTAATTCTAGGCAACATCATAGGAAACAAAATCAGGAAATAATCAAATTTGAATTCTGAATTCTAACACTTCCCCTCAAGCTGGAGAGTATATGTCTATCATTCCCAGCTTGCTTCGAAGTCCTTCAAATTTGATTTGAGGAAGAGGCTTGGTCATGATATCTGCAACTTGGTCTGATGACCGTACATAATCCAATTTGATGATGCCACCTTCAACTTTCTCCTTGATGAAGTGCTTATCAATTTCCATATGCTTCGTTCGATCATGGTAGACCGGGTTCTTAGTCGTCTCTATGCTTGCCTTGTTGTCACACCAGAGGTCCAGGGGGCCTTCGTAAGGAATCTTGAGCTCCTTTAGAAGTCTGATGAGCCATATTCCTTCACACACCCCAAGAGCCACAGCTCTTAATTCCGCTTCAGCACTGCTTCTGGGTACCACCGTCTATTTCTTGCTTCGCCAGGTGACAAGATTGCCCCAAACATATGTGCAGTAAGCCGTTATTGATTTTCGGTTATCCACAGATCTAGCATGGTCTGCATCAGTGTAGATCTCTATATTTCTGACACTCCCCTTTTCAAAATAAATTCCTCTTCCGAGATTGAGTTTGAGGTAGCTTAGGATTCTGTAAATTGCAGTCATATGTTCTTCCTGAGGCTGGTGCATGAACTGACTTACTACTCCGACCGCATGGCTGATATCTGGCCGAGTGTGAGTTAAGTATATCAACTTGCCCACCAATCTTCTATACCTCTCAGAATCAACAAGTACTCCTTCTGTCTTGACTTCCAGGTTGCATGAGTCTTCCATTGGAGTTTCATCTGGTTTCACTGCTAGCATCCCTGTTTCTTGAAGTAAATCAAGTGTGTACTTCCGTTGAGACACGTTGATCCCTTTCCTAGTCGTTGCTACTTCCATGCCAAGAAAGTACCTCATTTGTCCTAGGTCTTTGACCTGAAATTCTTTTGCCAAGGCATTCTTAAGTCGGGTGATAGATGACTCATCATTCCCAGTTATGACTATATCATCCACATACGCTATTAGAATAGTTATCTTGCCATTATCATGTTTGATGAATAGTTTATGATCTGCTTGCCCTTGAGTATAGCTAAACTTCTTGATTGCTTTGGCAAATCTGTCAAACCACGCCTGTGGAGATTGCTTCAAGTTGTATAGG
This sequence comes from Vachellia pachyceras, assembly GCA_025593235.1. Lineage (NCBI taxonomy): Eukaryota > Viridiplantae > Streptophyta > Magnoliopsida > Fabales > Fabaceae > Vachellia > Vachellia pachyceras. The sequence continues at coordinate 10,174 of JANTPZ010000719.1, read as the reverse complement.
GATTTGTGGAGTTTGCAAACAGAATTATGTGGAGCTATTACTCCATCTGGGACTTCCATGTACACTTCCTCCTCTAAATCTCCATTCAGGAAAGCATGCTTCACATCCAACTGATGTAGAGGCCAATCGAGGTTGGCAGCTATAGACAAGAGAACTTTGATGGTATTGAACTTCGCCACTGGTGCAAAGATCTCTTGGTAATAAATGCCTTGCGTCTGAGTGTACCCTTTTGCAACTAGTCGTGCCTTATATTTGTTTATGCTTCCATCTGGATTAAATTTTGGAGTGAAGATCCATCTGCATCCTACTGGTTTCTTGCCCTTAGGAAGCGTGGTGATCTCCCACGTCTTATTCTCCTTCAAGGCCTTCAACTCTTCTATCGCTGCTTGTTTCCAACTAGGATCAGTCATGGCTTGTTGGAATGTATCTGGCACTTTAATCTGTGCACTATTTACAACAAAACTTTGCATTCTAGCAGATAAATTTCCGTATGAGACAAACCTTTGAATAGGATGTTGAGTACAAGATCTTACTCCCTTTCTGAGTGCAATAGGCCAGCCCAATTCCTCAGTATTTGGCGTCGGATTAGAGTCATGGCTTAGCCTTGGAATGTTTGAGACTCTATTGTCATTTCTTCCTCCTGCTCTTGCGACGTCACCTCATCAGAGCTAAGTTGTCCAGCTACCCCAGTGTCAATCTCAGCATTTGGAGAAGCTGGCTCCACAGTTTGGGTTATGTTTGGAGAAGTTGGGATTGCAGGTTCAGGTTGGTTTGTTGGTATGGGTATATATGGGATTTCAGGTTCTATGGGATTTTCGGGTTGGTTTGTTGGTAAGGGTATTTCTGGGATTTCAGATACTGTGGGATGTTCAAGTTCCCAAATTAGCCATTCTATGGAGCCAGCTTCTCCAAACATAACCCAAACTGTGGAGCGAGCTTCTCCAAACACAATCTGAATTGTGGAAACTAATGCTGAGATTGACACTGGGGTAGCTGGACAACCTAGCCCTCATACCATATTGATTCAATGGAACAATACTCTCATAGTTATATTATTGAGTGAAGAAAGGTACAGAATATATAGTAGCTGAAAGGCTCAATCAAGGGAGCCAAATCAGCAATTACATAACCAACGTTAAAGCAGATTCATTCCCCCTAATTCTAGGCAACATCATAGGAAACAAAATCAGGAAATAATCAAATTTGAATTCTGAATTCTAAGACTTTTTGTTCTAAGATCATTCTTTGGTCAGTTATTGCTACTTCATGTTTTAGAGTTGTATCTAGCGGTTATTTATGTACCCTATCTCCATTTTATAATGTAAAGCAGGATTACCATGATCCTTGTAATTCAAAGAGGTCTATTTGTTCAGGACTACTCTATTTTTGTTGCACTATGTCATTTTTAGACTTTCATATATTTTTGCAGGATACTGTGTTGGAACTTGAGTTTCAAGGTGTCAAAAAACAGTTCACAATGCTTCAGGTTTATTTTTTTTTTTTTTAAATTTTTTTGGTTACTTTGTTGTTGAAGTGACTTTTTTCCCTCTTTTGTTTATCATTTTTTACAAAAGATTTTCTTAATTTTCCTTTATTTTCCCATTTGTAGACATGGCCTGTACGTACTCCGAGGCCTGTTGCATCAAAACTAGCAGCTGACACTCCTCTGCTTACGGGTCAGGTAATACTTAATTATTAGTAATTGTCTTCTCCATTAACTAATTCTGATAGCTATCTTGTCTGACAATATCTTTTTATCAGCGTGTTCTTGATGCCCTTTTCCCTTCTGTTCTTGGTGGGACCTGTGCTATACCTGGAGCCTTTGGTTGTGGTAAAACTGTCATCAGTCAAGCTCTTTCAAAGGTGGACCTCAATTGGCTCTTTTAGGCATGATTTTATAATATAGGAATGCTCCCCTTATTTCATTGATATTTTATAATTTTCTGCAGTATTCCAACTCTGATACTGTTGTTTATGTTGGTTGTGGGGAACGTGGAAATGAAATGGCAGAGGTATGTTTGATTTAGTTCTTATTTACATTCACTGAAAATAAAAACTTGTGTTTATTGTCTTGCAGTTGGCTAAGCTATCTACTGATTTTTCATTAGAGGTATAATAAAAATAATTAATTATTTCTCAGGTCTTGATGGACTTTCCACAACTGACGATGACATTACCTGATGGTCGGGAAGAATCTGTTATGAAGAGAACAACACTGGTGGCTAACACTTCAAACATGCCTGTGGCTGCTCGTGAGGCTTCAATTTATACAGGTTCCTTCTAGCCTCTTTGATTGTAGCTTATTATTATGTTTTTGAGCTTTCTCCATTTGCTAATTCTTTGTTGTAATTATAACACTTGGCATGTAAAGCTGGTTTGGTGCTGCAATCAGTAGAGCCTTCTTGTTCATGTCCTAGCTCTGCAGTGAGCTTCTTAGCTGTTCTGTCCTTGCGTGTATAAATTGAGGAAGATCCTTTACACAAACAATAGGGAGTGTTGTATTCTGCACATTGATATTCTATTCTGTCTCATTCATCCCTATGTTATTGACCTGAACTGAAGTCATATCTTACTATTTCATCTGTTATATATTATATGTTAGCCGGTACTCTGCCCTATCTTCAAACAATTTGGTATTCAATGAACTATGCTTAGAAGTGGTAATGGACAATAACCTGTATTTACTAATGAGACTGAGATTACACTCATTGGATGGTAACTGAGATAGGGAAATAATGACTTTGACTTGTTATTTTAAGATGGGCACTGGTTAATGCATGTATTTAATGTCTGTTAATTCTATTATCTGAAATAGGTTAACTTGTAGCTAAAGCCATTCATTGGAAGAGAATGAACGTATATGGATTCTATTTTGACTGTGCTGTATTTTGGAATCTCAGGAATCACTCTAGCTGAGTATTTTAGAGATATGGGTTACAATGTCAGCATGATGGCAGATTCAACATCTAGATGGGCAGAAGCATTGCGTGAAATCTCTGGACGGCTGGTGAGAATTTTTAGTTGTGCAGATTCTCACAAAAATAGGATTTTATTTTCCTTCTATTGCTAAGACATCTTGGTGAATTTTTGCTTGTAAAATTGTATTGTCTCTCTTGAATGATTTATTATAGTGTACATATGCAATTTGGCATGAGACGTATGGAAACGATAGACAATTATTAGTATTTTGTTATAAGATTCATCTGTTGTTGCTTCAACTTGCGTAGCTAACATTAGTTATTTTTATGTTACACAGGCAGAAATGCCCGCAGATAGTGGATATCCTGCTTACCTTGCTGCACGTTTAGCTTCTTTCTATGAACGTGCTGGAAAAGTAAAATGCCTTGGAGGCCCCGAACGTACCGGTAGTGTCACAATAGTTGGTGCTGTTTCTCCACCAGGAGGAGATTTCTCAGATCCTGTGACATCTGCTACCCTTAGCATTGTTCAGGTAAGACAATGTTTCTACTGCACTTACCAAAATGGAGTAACTACTTGGGAAGCAAGATTGCCAGAGTATCTTCACGGATCCCCATAAATTCTACCACTCAATTTGGCTGCTATACTTTCTTCCTTAGCCTATTCATCATTATGTGAGTTGATTCTTGCTATTTGGCAGGTTTTCTGGGGTTTGGACAAAAAGCTTGCCCAGAGAAAGCATTTTCCTTCTGTGAACTGGCTTATTTCCTATTCGAAGTATGCAGGTGTAAGTATTTAGATCTATTGCCTAGTTTTTTATACTCGTTCTTCACTGTATAGCCATCATTGGCTGTAGCCGTTTATTCTGTACCCTCTTTTATTTATTTTTGTACTTGTCCCTCCAGGCATTGGAATCCTTCTATGAGCAATTTGATCCAGATTTCATAAACATTAGGACAAAGGCTCGTGAGGTGCTGCAGAGAGAAGATGACCTCAATGAAATTGTCCAGGTATGTTATCTTATTAGTTCTATCTCTTGAATTTAAGTTGAGAAAGTGTTACAAGACTACAAACATTACTATTTAAAAATAGTTGAGCTTTATATTGTGGGAAGAGGAGGTATCATAACATGAGAACCGACTGTTATGCAGTCCAATCTTTTAAACCTAACCTTTAACAGTAGTATGATGATGAATGGAACCTGAAATCATTATTCTGCATTATGGCCTTCTGTTATTTTGGCTACACTTGTCTGGAAGCCTTTTTTTTTCTTTTGAAAGTAGTCAAATGAACTGGTTCGTTTTAATCTAATATTGTGGCCTGTTGTAAAACGCTGCAGCTTGTAGGCAAGGACGCTTTAGCTGAAGGAGACAAGATCACATTAGAAACTGCAAAGCTTTTGAGAGAGGATTATCTTGCTCAGAATGCTTTTACTCCGTAAGTGCCCCCATTTTATGTTTCTTAATTTTTTCAGGGTTAACTTTGTAGGTGGTTTGAGTCCTAGAGTTGGTTTTAAACGTTACTTGTCTTGTGTACCTTTGATATGACCTTGACAGATATGACAAATTCTGCCCCTTCTATAAATCTGTTTGGATGATGCGCAACATTATCCATTTCTACAATTTGGCTAATCAGGTAATTTTTCTAACTACTGACTAGTTTGACAAATGCATGATTTTCATGGCCGATCAGAAAAATGGAAGGAAAAGGAAGTGTCATATATTTTCTTCTGCCAGTCTCGTCTATGGGGTGACAGATTTTCCATGTATTTTGTGTGGGCATTCGGGTTCTTTAATTGTTTCATTTCTTTTCCTTTGCCTTTCCCCTGACTTTTGAGACAAGGAATTGATCATATCTTTATGTATTGCATTATTGTCCAGGGCTCAGTCAAAACTATTACTTTTGCTTTAAAATGCATTTTCATTTTCATTTAGTTAGTTAAATTGCATGCAAATGGCTGATCCCTTGACCTGTGGGGTGTCTGAATGTGCAGGCAGTGGAGAGGGGAGCTGGTACGGATGGTCAAAAAATAAGTTACACCCTCATCAAGCATCGCTTGGGAGATCTTTTCTACCGTTTAGTGTAAGTAACGTTATTGCAAGGCAAAAAAGATTTTTACTTAGATCCTACATTTTATCGAAATTAGGCCATAATCTGTTCCCCTGCCGCCGATATTGCAGGTCACAGAAATTTGAGGATCCAGCAGAAGGTGAAGCATCTCTGGTTGCCAAATTTAAGCAGCTTCATGAGGACCTGACCAACGGTTTCCGCAATCTTGAGGATGAAACACGATAGATTGTACAATTGTAGAATGCAAATGTGTTGGGCTACTTTGAAAGCGGGGATTAGGGATCCTATGGTTGGGATTCCCTTTTCTTTGAGTTGTGTAGGAATCCATATTAGTTCGTTCATATCCACATCATTTCTCTGTCGCTGGTTTGGCTATGTATACTTGCTCGTGGGGCGATTGTCGCATATTCTGATCATTCCCTGAGGTTATTTATTTTGAAGAAAATAAGAGTGTAGACATTTTTTCCCTTTCTGTATTTATGCAATAAGTTTTTGTTATAAATTGAAATTCTCATTGACTGCTGAGTTTCGTGAGAGTATTTTCGGCACTTGTTATGCTGTATTGAGTACTTATACTGTCATGCATTCTAATATTTATTTTTGGGGCGAAAGTTACAGTCTAATTTTAAATCTTACATATTTGGCTTGTTGAGAAGTTAGAATCATGCAAAAGAAAGCAAAGGAAAACAGGGAAAGTCCCATTGAAAATTTTAATACTAAGGACATGATAACTATTTATACACGTAAAGTATTGGTACTCTACAAATTTAATATGCACAAAGTACCAATATTATGATTTAGATCCTTCTCTCCTTGGGGAAAAATATCCTCATCAATAAAATATTCTGTAAGGGATTTTTGTTAATTTTCCTCGATAAAAATAAACACAGACATGAAACCATGGGTTGGTTTGGGGAAGTAAATGGCTATTTACTTCTAACAAAACTACTCCCTTTATTCCTTTATGTAAACTACAAATAATTGAATTACATAAATAAAAAAGTTGGTTAAAATATATTAAAGACAACACCTACCAATATAATTTTTTTTTCCAAATATAAACTTACTTCTATTCAAAATGCAAGTCAAGTTTTTATCCCCAACTTCAAGTCAAGTTTTTAAAAGAGAGAAAAATACATGCAACCACATTTTTAAACATTAATTATAAAGTTAAAATTGACAAATAAAGCATTACTCTCCAAATGACTAGCCAAAAAATTCTTCTACAGGATGGCTTACATTATAGACTAAATGAAGTAATTAATTTGAGCTATAAATGGAAACAAAAAGGTCAAATATCCAAACAGGAACAAAATGTAACTCAAAAGATCAGCTCTACTCTAAAAATTGTAACTTTGTATATTTACGCCCGGATGGAGTATGATCTTGATCATAGCTAACGTTGAACCGTTAAAGAAAACCTTGAATGGGCTTAAAAGTCAAGTCCCGACTTACTTCTAAACCAAATTTTACCATCTGCATTACAAAACATTCCAAGATAAAATACTTTTAAGAGTACTGTCAAGAGCCATTGTGCACAACATAGAAATTACACATCATGGAGACAAACGAAGGCTAAGATTCATTTATGCACGCCACGTTCAATCAGCCAGGGCCTACTTTGGGGATATCATAGTGCTCGCTCATGTTTGCCAAATACTGATTGAAATCCTGAATTCTGTCACGGTGAGATTTATTGGCAATCTTAGCTAATCTATGAACATCAAGTTGTTCTCTTTGTTCTATGTATCGCCTCTCAGCCGGCGTAAGATGATCATCATAATGAGGAGCCTTCTCTTCTCCTATCGATTTCTTCACATCACCATTGTCTTGGTCATTAGGATCATTAGCTTGTTCTTCGCTTCCACCTGCATTAGAAAACATAAATGATGCAAATTATATTACACACTTCATGACTTGCTAAACAATAACAGATTAAGGAACAATACAGCAGATAGAACTAATCTTATAGACTAAGCACTATGGACAAAACAAAATATCAAATTGATTCTCTCATTTTCACAGCAACCTGCTAAGCCTTCAAAAGTCATATGACATGTAACATTAAAATGGAAAAATGCTACCTTTCTTATGAATTTTGACTCAAATCATCGCCCTCCATTATTTATACTTTCCTAGCAGTGGGAGGGATCGTGGTCCTTTCTGACTCTCACGAGTCACAAAAAATAACTCTTCTATTTATGGGGAAAGAGATTATATATTGTACATGACCTCAATACTTGATAGTAAACAAAGCTAGAAATGACTAAACATAACTTAACAAATAAGCATATTTTAAGCTCCAAGGAAAGGAAGCCTCACTCTTTACGAGGAACAACCATGACATCAATCACCATTTTGTTGAGCAATCACCATTTACTAATTACTACTATATGAAACATCAACAACTGGGATAAACCATGTACACGACCTCAGCTCAAGAATCAATTACTCAAATAACTAAATGACCGATAATTAAGTGTCAACTGTCAACACTTAACCTTGAATGGCAACAACAACCATTTTCACAATTAAATTTAAAAGCTGACTTAATATAATAATATAAGATATAATGAATCAATGGTGTAATAGAAGAAACCAACCTGCCAAAAATTCATTTTCAGTGGATTCTAAGATTTGATCTTGATTCTTATTCTTATTCTTCTTTTTCTTCTTTACTCCACCAGCCTTCACATCCAATGCCTTTCCCTTGAGCTTCAATTTCCCCCCAACAACATTTTCATAAGCTGACATCCCTGTCAAGTAATCAATAAAAGCAAAGGGATTTTGTTGATCAAATCCAATAAAACGTGGTCAGGGTGATGATTATATCGTTAAAGTCCAAATATAAAGAACATTGCAAGAATGAACCGTCCACAACTTATTAAGAGAAGGTAATAACACGAAAAGGTGACACAATTAAGACAGCAATTTAGCGTTACAACTCCATGTTAAACTCTCGATACCCACGCAATGAATCAACCATGGAAAAGTCACGAACCTTAAACTGACTGCTGAGAATCCTCAACACAAATGTTGGAGGAAAGCAAGAAGCTAGGTTATCGGAAAAAGAATGAGAAATCGAAAACAGCGTCACAATTTCGATCTAATAAAGAATAACTAGCTTAAAAAATCTATCAATAAAAAAATTATCAAGCCAATTGACTTTACCAAAGGCGAAACTGAGACGAAAAGTTGAGTTTGCAAGGAAAAATAATTCAATATTTCATCACAAAAGCACGATTGTTTCCAAGATGAATGCTTACACGAAGAAAAAAGAAAAAGATTTAAGAAATGGAAATGTAAAAAATGGAGACAAAGGTCGAAGAAGATCCAAACCTTTACGGATGGAATCTTATTAAATCCGAATCCGTGAATTGGACAAGACTGTGGTTAAAGATCAGTGACTTAAAGTGGAGTTGAACCGAAGGTTATAGAATAAACAAATTAAAAAATAAATCTTAACATTCGTTAACATAGTCAAATTATTTAAAATTAAAAATTTTAAATATTAAGTAATAAATTCTATTATTAACAAAGTAACAATAACTATATCAATCATATACTTATAACTTATCTATTATTCAACATTATTTACATTTTTCAAAATATTCATCATAAAAAATATCAAAATATATATGGTAGGGGTTCTACTTTTTATTTTTTTTAACTTTCAAATTTTAAATTTAAATAAAAAAGTTGACTTCTCTTAAAAATGATTAAAAAGATGAGTAGATATAGACACGAAGTAGACTTATATCGCGAAGGGGTTTTATTTTTTTATTTTTTACCTTTCAAATTTTTAAAAAATTAAGTATTTTAGTTTTTCTAAAAAAAAAGTAACCTGGTAAACCCACCTAACCGGACAGATCTACCGGGTTACCCCCAAGTCATCACAGGTCGCATCAGGTTGCCCCAGCTTAGGGTTATTAAGCAAACTAGATCGAATCCAAGACCGAGTCACTGGTTTCCGGTCTGACAATCGAGTTTGATAACATTGATATTGGTAGACAATGGATAGTTAGTTCTATATATTAATAAAGATATCAACCATCTAATTATATTACATTTTTACAAAAAAAATATTTGCAAATTAAGTTTATGAAATATTTTAACTTGAGACAAGATATCAGTTATTTTATGAAGTATTGTTTCAGTCCTCCATCCCTTTGCATCATCCCATATTTGCCAAGGTTTAACAACCTATGATTTCTGCTAGAATTGAGGGAAGGGTTAAAGTGAAAAGATACACATAATTTTTTTTATAAAAAATGCGTCTAGCATTATATATTTTTTTAAAGTATAAAAATACCTATAAACATTTAAAATTGATGTAAGGATTTTGTAATTGTTGAATATAACGTAACACCTTTAAATATACATAAAAGGAAAATGTGTTGCACATTAAAAAGTAATGGTGCTAAGTTATATTTTTCTATGGTCACATTCTTGCGCCTATTTTAAATGTCCATGGATATTTTTGTACTTCCAACTAGATGGATGGTGCTTGACGCAATTTTGAGAAAAATTCATAAATATTTGTGAACTTTGTCCTAAAGAGAAATTGCAGAAACTAATGAAAGAGAAACCAAAATGCTGGTAAGAGGCTGGGTTTTGTTGAAACAATTTTCAGGATCACATTTTGCAGTCCATGACCATTTGACTAATTTAAGTTGACTCATCAAACTTGATGAAACAGAGGTAGGAAAGTATATCAGCCCTTAGAATTTAATTGACATGTTTTAATAATGATTCATTTTTGTTTTAGAAGTTTTCGCAATGTGGTTTTAGAAGCTTTTTGAGAAGTAATGTCGCTCCAAAAATTTAAAATATGAGCAATGTCACGCCTAAGTTAACATTCTTGATCCAAATATGTTGAGTTGACATGCCACCTCATCGCCAAATGGCCTTCATTAGATGTGGAAGAATTAAAAAAAAAATGTAAATACTCCAGATTTGTCTGTATACTGTGGCTGCACATTGAATATCATCATTGTCCTTATTCTTCAACATCTCCTCCGTCTTCAAATCCAAATGACAATTTCACTTGCAGATCTGTAGCTTGCATAGTTGAACTAAGGCTCAAAGTTTAACAAATTACAAATTACTTGATAATGATCGTTCTTCTCTGAGGAAGAGAGAAGAAATCAGCGTCTGATTGCTTCTTAAATCATGATCTCTATAT
>JANTPZ010000718.1:0-25438 GCA_025593235.1 Vachellia pachyceras | reverse complement strand
TCCGTACCTTAAGCCTATCCTTATCCTCCGAGTCTTACCCCGCATCTTTATCTCAACAATGCTCATTATCACCTTTGTCCCCGTAAAGGAAAAAAAAAAAAGGGGAATTTAGTGTCAGGTATCAAATAAACAAGTTATTTAAAAAATGGTTCCCTTGAGTAAAAATATTTAACGAGAGGTTCCAATTGATAACATGAAGTTCTTGTATTGACAACATCACACGCTATGTTGACAGCACCTCATGTTATCAATTGGTACCTCTCGTTAAATATTTTTTTTCAATTGGACTATTTCTTAAATAACTTGTTTATTTGGGAACTAAAACTAAATTTCCTAAAAAAACTTTCTTTTATGTGACATGGGGCTTTAGCATCACTGTTCATATGTCACAGTGATCTAGTTATGTGTTGATAAAAAAATAAAAACAGGTTCGGTTGGCCTCGTCCCATTGGACCCATCCTACTTTCACTGAAGCACTTGGAATTTTTGACAGCTGCACAGTCCCATGGGCTTAAAACAGAATTTAAAGTCACCTATTTAATATCAGGTGATACTTTGAATGGTATTCCTCTTAGTACAAGAATACCTGTTTTTTTCAAAAGATTTAAATGATTGTCAGAACTGGTTAAGGTGTTTATAAAAAGTGATGAGCTCTCTAAACCCATTAGTTATAGACTATCCAAATTGATTTTTGATGGTCCATATCTTATTTTTTATAAAAAAATATTTAGTTAGTATAAAATCTAAAATAAAGTCAATCTTTTAACTATCATATTTTTAAATAATGATTTTTTTATGAAAAAATTACTGCTTTTTTAAAAATCATATCGCACTATCCAAAATCAGATCTGCATATTAAAAAATCTAATGGTTTGACCAGGTCATGATTGTACATGTGGGGGTGAATATGGTAAAACCAGTCATTTGCAAATTGCAGCTTCAATTGCCTCAGCCACACTTGTCTGAGTTGTATCGTTTTGATCATAAACGGCATCTCTGCCCCACCAACCAGAAAGAGCATCAAAGGTACATGTATCGGGCTCTCAACTTTAGCGAAAGATTTGAAGACGGACGTCATCAAGTGACCCTTCTTTTTTACATAGAAAGTCGAGTACAGTTAGGCCTGATTTTACGGACCACGTCCTCCACTCAAACTCCCACCATCTTTCGGCCCCCACCCAGACGTAAATCTGTGCTTTCTTTCATTTAGAAATTCATTCGCAAGCCAGCGAATATATAAGAGGAGTTTTATCTCAAATTGTGTGTAATGTTGAGGAAAAAATTTTCCATTTGAAAATACGGTAGAAAAGCACTTTCACATAAATCGTGGTAAATATGTAAACAATATTATCCCATTTTATGAAAAGACGCGGAGCTCACGTCAGCAAACACATCAAAGATCGTTTACAAACACCCCTTGTTCTTTTCCCGTGTGCTCACTAGCTACTGCTTACTCAACGACGACACAGATTTCCTTCCATGGTAAGAGTACGAGTTGGGCGACCAATAAACCTACCACACGTCGTAAAGAATTAGTTAGGAACATGTTGCTGCGATACTCGCAGTTGGTTTGTTGGAGCTCTGATGATATAACGGTTCGTTTTGCTTGCAACCTCAGCGACGACATCAACGTCGCTGACCTCTTCTCTAAGCCAAGATACCATCCGGCCTCTCTTGCTTTTGGATGCCACCTTCCTCGCTCCGCACGCACTTGCTACCCAGCGTTTACCGTGGACACGATAACTGGCATCGAAGGCACAGTGGAAGACTTGAAAGTCTTCCTTTTCCGCCACTGTTGGCAAACCAGTTACGAGAATTTAGCTGCTGGCGATTGATTAAGCACCAGGACTTAGGATGTCACTATTCTCCCAACAAAGAGGCATTTTCTGAGGGCAGCTACCAATCCTTAAATCAGCCAGTCCCATACGTCCAGAGTTGGTTCTAACTAGAACCAAAACAGGAAAAACCAAGAAACGGTTTTCTTGCTGTGAATGATACAGCAAAATATTATTGATCTGACTGAGGACGGCTCATAACGTACGGCCGTGGTAAAAAGAAAACAGGATCCCTCATCCGCTTTCATTGAGAGTCGAACTCAAGACCTCCCGCTTACTAAACGGGTGCTCTAACCAACTGAGCTATGAAAGCAGCTGCTTTCTACAGGTTGGTTAACCTAAATACATTGCAACAGCTAATCTCCACCGGCACCCTGTCAAAATGTTTTTTTCTGTAGTTCTTTTTTTATTGAAGAAGACAAGGGGTCAGAACAAACATTTACACGCGCATGACACTATTCCGTGATTTCTGTGGGACGAGCTTTGCTTAGTTCTTCGATAAAGACGAAACATTCGGTGCCTTAAAATAAGTATTATTCCTTGCCCCACTGTGATGATCACAAAACAGGGGACACAAAAGATAAAGCACCCCACAGAAAAAAGAAAGGCCAAGTCTTTCATTATACTATATGATTCTGGTAGTTCTATTAATTCCCTTACATTTTAAATTGCTTCTAAAAAAATTGCCACAAGTCACTACTCGCTCGCAGAAAATTAAATAATACAGGGGTGTCATTCACTACTGTAACCAGGTTATGTTATAAATAAAACATTTTCCTGACAGCATCAAATCATAAACCATAATTTAAGGTTTAGAGGTGCCGTTGAATAACCAAAGCCTAATCATTTGCTGCTGCAACGTGTTTATTCTGTTCCCTGATCTCTCTTTTCTCTTTTGGCATTGACTCCGCCCTCTCTGCTGCATTTTCTAGCCGTATCCAGATGATTCCTGTTTGGATATAACACCATGGCCCATGCCTTTTGAAACAAATGTTATAAGACTGGTAGAGAGACTAAAGTTATCAGTTGATTAATCCAATCAGCACGGTTCTTCTGATTGCGAATTTCTAATTTTCTATAGCTATTTATTATCTGCTGCATGGCTTACAAGGGCAGCTCTCAATGAAATGATATATGACCACTGTACTGGGTGTCTAGCAAAGCTCCTGAACACCCCAAAAATACGTTCAAAAATATTTTTTCGTAAAAGAGATAATCTCCTTTACACATTTACCTCGTAAATGGTAAAAATACTTCCTCACCGCTTTCCCAAACGGACTGATAAATCTTCGTTGATATTTTGTATAAATTAAAGCAGCTAAATAATTTTATATATTTATCATTTTTTAAAATTAGTTTTTTATCTCAATATATAATATAGTAATATATATAAGTATTTTAATATATAGTTTAAAGTAATTTATTTAACAGGTAAAAAAAAAGTAATTTATTTAGATTTTTTTCAATCTCTCCAAAAAAAATAACTAAGATTTTTTTTTTGTTTTGCAAGAACTAAGACTTACATTAACTAATGCAGTATTTATATGTATTATACTATAAGTTATCTTATATTCATTATGTCAAGTTCTCTAATCACATATGTTCATATATTATAATATTATAACATTACCATTTAACTTTAAAATCATGTGAAAAAAATAAATCAAATATCAATATATGATTGTAAAACTTATATAAGTAATTTTATCTAAGTTTTCTCTTGTTTATGTGTCTGCGGCAAAAAACTGAGCCTGGGCTCGGTGACCACAATCATGCCATGTTTGGTAATATGGAAATTGACCTTTAAAAATGGAATTGAGGTAGAAGTTTAAAAATATGCTTATTTGATACGTGGGAACTTAATTTCCGTATCCAGTTCCATAAAAAACAATGAAACCCGGTTCCATGCCTACTCCCATGGAATCCAAATTTTGTGGACTATTATACCCTTTATATTTAAAGATATTTACATCCTTCCACTTTTCATTTTGAACCCTATCCCATCATCTTCCACAACCCTTCAATGAGTCAGCATGAACTAAGGTGACAGAAGTCTTCGATCTGGTTTTTGTTCTTTCAGATCTCCATATCTGCAATAGCAGCTTCATCTCTTCTCTCTCTCTCTCTTCGATCGGTGATGGTGTCTTCCCCTTCTCCCTCTCCCTCTCCCTCTTTAATTGAGTCATCGGCTTCCTCTTCTCCCTTTCTCCAATCTTCCTTCTTCCTCTTGAATCTACAATGGCATTACGCCATTACCTTATTTTCCTTCTTGCTGGTGGTGGAGTTTTTGGGTAAAGGGGAGGAGTGTTTTTGTTGTTTCTTCTTAACTATCTTTCATTGCGATGACGCCTCATTAGATTCCAATGCCTTTTGTTTGATAAATTTTTTCATGATGTTGGTGATTCTAGTATAATTTTCTCTCCTTTTAGATTGTGATTTTTGTCTGAGATTTGTGAGATTTTGATTATCAGTTCATACTCACCGGCAATAGATGTTCACCGTGGAAGGGAGAAGATATCTTAGATGTATGGTAGTATTTTCACATTAAAAATATACACTTTAATTGAAATTATACTCACTTTCCACACTCACCACAAAGCCATCAAACATGTTTTAAAATTCACTTACACTTCCAATTCCATCTCTGTTTCTTTCAAAACCATCTCCACTTACCAAACGGGACATTATTTGTTTGAAAGGACATCAACGTTCACACTGGATTTGATCTTAGCGCATGGCCTACCATTTTGGACCACGTGGACTCCTCTCATTATTTTATATTCTGCGTTCAATATCAATATATGAATCATAGTTGATCAGGATTTGATCAAAATAACACAGGGTTGGGAAACAAAGGCTTGATGATGCTCAATACTGAACTGCTAATCACCAGAGGGAGTATTGTTTTTTCTTTGGTTGATTGATGGTCAGTGCTGAACTGCTGATCACCTATCAGTTTCGCCTAAATACCTTATTTACCAATCAACAAGCATGCCTTGTTGTTGGGGGTTAAAGAACAAACAAACATTTGAATACCCATATGAAAATTCTAAGGGAATTACCAAATACATGCATGCCCATTAGATCGCTCATGATTCGCATCTAAACGAGATAGTGGGCTCATCTAGCAATGATTACGAGGAGTTCAAACGCATGTTCAACAGTGTTTTTCCGTGAAACGAGATAATCTCATTCACATATTTATTTCGGCTTACGTAAAAGTATTTCTCTATCGCATTCCCAGTCAAACCCAGATTAAGGCAATTGAGAAACTAGGTGCGTTGATTTAAAACAAGTTGGCATGCTAAAAATTAACATGATTTCACATAACATAAAATAATTCAAACACATTCTTTCCTTTTTAATTATAAAGAGGAGGGGAAGCCCCTGAGGTTACATTATCCAGATGGTTATTAGTTAACTAATTATTAAATGTTTAGTTAGTAAAGACGCTCAATATTGTTAATTAGTAAAATGATTTGTTATTTGATAGATACTAGAAAAAAACAAACACATATCAGGACTTCGCAGATTAAATGACACCAATAATTGTATGAGCTGTGAAAAAAAAAATTGAATTGAAACTTGAAAGATTGGGGGAAAAAAGAAGGTCGGTGGCAGAATCCTGAAACGGGTCGTTTTATATGGTCGGATCTGGTATTCCCAGAACTAACGTCGTCAGAGGTACGAACTCTCCCAGAGGTCGCCCTGGTCTGTTTATTAAAGCCCATCCATACGTGTTCTCCTATCTCTTTCCATTCATCTCTGTCCATTCGTTGACCTTCAAATCGCTCCTCACCAAAATAGAAACTTCTGATTTTAGGTGTGAGATCGGCAAATCGCTAGCCTCCGTTTCCCTCCTCAACGTCAAGGGTTAGAATTCTCACTCTTCACCACTCCTCGTTTTATGGTTCTTACTTCTTGAATCTTGGTCTACTCCAAACTGTTAGTCCTTGTTGGTCGATTGTCTCTTATATCATGGGGGCTTTCAGATCTAGTTGAATCTTGACAACCTTTTTGATCTGGAGCTTTACTTACTCAAAACTACTTCAGGTCTCAAGTTTTTATATGTCTGTGATTATCTTTTTGTTCAGTTTTTGGGCTGTGATGGGAATTTGTTTCAAAACCATTTAAAGTGCAATCAAGCTATCATTTTTAAACGGGGTCGAGCTTCAAGATCTGAACGCTTAACCTTTATTTTGCAGATCTGGGTCTGATTGCAATTTTCATTCTGTTTCTTGGATTTGTACATCGGAAATGTCGATTTTATCGAAAAGCGATTCGATTCAAATTAGGGATGTTTGGAATGACAATCTTGAAGGGGAGCTTGCGTTAATCCGTGAAATCGTGGAAGGATACAACTACATCGCCATGGACACGGAATTCCCAGGAGTGGTTCTTCGCCCTGTGGGTAATTTCAAAAACATCAATGAATATAACTACCAAACATTGAAGGATAACGTTGATATGTTGAAGTTGATCCAATTGGGTCTTACTTTCTCGGACGAGCGTGGCAATCTTCCCACCTGCGGCACTGACAAATTTTGCATTTGGCAATTTAACTTTCGCGAATTCAATCTCAGTGAGGACATTTATGCAAGTGATTCCATTGAGTTATTGCGTCAGTGCGGGATTGATTTCAAGAAGAACAGCGAGAAGGGCATTGACGTGAACCGGTTCGGTGAGCTTTTGATGTCATCAGGGATAGTGTTGAACGATTCTGTTCATTGGGTCACATTCCACAGTGGGTATGATTTTGGGTATCTCCTTAAGCTATTGACGTGCCGTGCCCTACCCGATACACAGGCGGGATTCTTTGAATTGATCCATATTTACTTTCCCATTGTGTATGACATCAAACATATGATGAAGTTCTGCAACAGTCTCCACGGGGGATTGAACAAACTTGCAGAGTTGTTGGAAGTAGAGCGAATTGGTGCATGCCATCAAGCGGGATCAGATAGTTTACTCACGTCGTGTACATTTAGAAAGTTGAGGGATACATTCTTCCATGGAGACACAGAAAAGTATGCTGGTGTTTTGTATGGTCTAGGCGTCGAGCATGGACAGACTAATTGAAAGTTTGGGATGATAATTAATGAATACTGTAGAGTACGTCTAAGTGTGAGCTTATTTTCTTTTACTCGTGCACACTTCTGCCAAAGGGTTGTTGTTTACTTGTAACTTCCTTATATTTGCTTGATCATGTAACTCAAACCTTAGATGGTTTTGTAGCTCGAGTTCTTTGTAAATCACTTCAGTTAGTATTTCAATAATAATTCAATAGTAATTTCTTATGTCTGCAGCTATTCCTTTCATCTGATTTACGTTCTTGTTGTTCAAGCCTGAAGCTTTATTGCCAAGCCATTGGTCCCTCAATAAGCTTTCAAGGACTATCAACTATAAAATGTTACAGGTTACAAGAGGAATCATGCTTGTCCTTAATGTAGATGCCATCTGGCAATTGTCGGTTGATTGTGATAGGCTAGTTTGGATCATTTAAGGTTCAAGAGGTGACTGCATTGGTATAGTTGTCTCTAATCTCTTTTATGTAGTTCTTACTTCTTGTAACTCTGCGATCGTCCCTATAATTTTGACCGTATCTGTAATTTTGACCCAGTTGTAGTAAGAGATGGATCAGTTTCTTTAGTGGATGCACTGAAGTGAATGAATCCTAAGCCTTGTATTGATGCACACGAATGCTGCTGCAACTGATAGATTGTGTCATTTCAACGGCTTAGCCAAAATTTAATACTCCAAAATGCAAGAAGGGTAAGAATTCATAAACTGATCGTAGAAGGGAGGAGAGCTACAAATTCCATTTTTGTGCAGATTTTGTGAGCAAGAATCAATAAGAGGTGGAGATACGTACTTGTTACCAGGGAGCATACACACGTGTATAATCCTTTCAATACATTTTTTTCTTGCTCAAACCTTCATATGTCTGTCGCTAGTGATCTTGGTAAAAATTGGGACGAATTGAATTAGCTGAAAATCACTTAATCTTTTATAAATTAAAATAACTGTTGATGCGTTTTTAGCGACACCAACCTTAATAACAACTACGAAGTTTTTACACTGAATATTGCAGCAGATACTAGTTGATTTTAACTGTAATGCTCAATTTTATGACAGCAACCTAATGTTAACGTGGCCAATACAGGAAAAAAGAGTGTTGAGATGGAATTTAATTTAATTTATTTTAGTTTAAGTGATTATGTGGTTTAAGGCCCGTTTGTACTTCTGTTTGGAAACCTAGGTTTAAGACCGTGATCCTAAGCGAACCTTTTTGTAGATATATAAAAATAGTTTTATTTCAAGAAACATGAAAGTGCTTTTTGAATTGAGTCAATTCAAAGTGATTTTACAGTTAAAATAAGGGCTTGTTTGGCAACTAATTCTAGAACCTAGGTTTGGTTTCAAAATCTAGGTTTTACCTCAAAACCCAGGTTTTGTCAAAGCAAATTTTTTTCCCAAAAGCTATTTTTTCCCCTATTTTTTCCTCTTTCATACTTTTTCTTTCTCTCTCTTTCCTACCCACTTGTTTGCCTCGGAATCCGTAAAAGCTAATAACTTCCCAAACGTAAACCATTTTTCAAAACTTAGGTTTTGCCTCAGAATCTGTAAAAGCTATTTTCTAAAATTTATTCTCTAAAACCTAGGTTTTACCACAGAATTTATAAAAATTATTTTCAACCTCACATCCAAATAAATTCTAAAAGTTTTTAAAGTAAAGCATGTAAAACGAGTTTTATCGTATGTAAAAATATTTCTAGAATCTCTTTTAGAAGGTTATCAAACACTCCAAAACATATTACGTAGACAGGAGAGTTTATTGCCTCTTGCGCTACTTCTACATCACTTAGGTCGCATGAGCCCTCAAGTCATCGGACCCTTTTATCTGCTTTTGGACCTCGGTCAATTTGATGCATAATTTTAAGAAACGGCCAGAAAAAAAAGAGAGAAACGGCAGTTAATTATCATTTTTATCATGGTAACCTGTTTTTTTTTCTTCAAATTATAAACATGTTTACTTGTATATATTCTAATTTGACACCACAACCTTAGGTGTAAAAAATCTGAAAGATATGTGCTTGTTGCATATTTCGTATCGAAATAAAACACTTCTTTAAAAATATTTACAAGTATTCTTACCATTTTCAATTAATTTTAGAAATAACATAAGAAGAAAAAACGTATTTACCAAGTAAAAAATACATTCTTCACGCACATATTTATATCCATACCATGAACATGAAATGTCTATAAATTCTATTATTGTATATAAAAATTATTGAAAATCTACAATGAATCTAAATTAGCTCCTCACTAAAGTTGGAACCACCTAATGGTATGCTAGGAACGTAGTAGAGAAGTACTTTTAAGCAATTTGAGGTAAATATGTGAAATAAATTATCTCGTTTTGCAGGAAAATACTGTTGAATATGCGTTTGACTTCTCCAAACGCTCCACCAAACAACACCGTAATGTATAATATTCTCAATATATATATATATATGACTTATACAGTCTTAGTATAATCCATAGAGAACTTATCTTGGCTCCTTAAATATACAACGTAAATCACTTGCCTGTCTCTGGAAAAAAAAAGAAAAAAAAGTAAATCACTTTCCTGTAAAAGGTAAAAGGGCTTCTTTTGATCTCGCCACTGTGGTCAGTTTTGTATCCGTTTCTCTTCGACCGCCTTCCCTTTTTTCTATTTTTCCCAACTCCAGCTTGGGTTTCCCGCGAATTTCAGGAGCTTTGGTCCCCAGATCCGGTTCTTACCGGTAATTCTTCACTTTATTACACATTACTCGGCAACGCTCGTCAGTTTTACGACTGATAGCTTCCAAATCCCGCTGATTAGTATTGTAATTCATTTCAAAAATCTTTTAAAGCGGCAAGCGAGTTTTAAAAATCTAGGGTTCTGCTTTGTTTTGGGATATTGGAAGTGTTTACAGATGATGTCAAGCTTGCTCATCAAGAATTAATGCTCGTGCTAATTGCTTCAGGGGTTCAGTGTGCACTTGCATGCAAATTATGAGCACATTTTTAATTCAGAGCATAAACTTATAGCTGATAGGCACCATGTCAACCTAACGTGCCATGAATTTGTCCTCGGACAATTGTTGGTTTCATTTCAGAAGTTGATTTTTCCATTGAAGCTTTGTTTGATGAAAGAATATTATAATGTTATTTTTATGTTTACAGGAGAATTTCTTTGTTCCTTGCAGAAAATGAGTAGCCTGGCTGAGAGGCTTCGTGTTAGATCAGATCGCAAGCCAGTTTATAATATAGATGAGTCAGATGATGATGCCGACTTTTTGCCTGGGAAACCTGGGAGAACCGAGGAAACGTTTGAGAGGATAGATAGAAGTGATGCTGTGAGCTACTTTACTCCCTTTTGCGTTAATCCGTGAATGTTTGGTATTTGTCATTGTTTTATAAGTAGCATCTTCTTTGCTTCTTATATTTGATGTCCTTACTTGAATAGTAATTGGAAAATTGATTTTTTCTACCTCGTCTTAATGTGTTATCCCTTCCACTAGAAAGAGAATTCATGCCAAGCCTGTGGAGAAAGTGAAGATCTTCTTAGCTGTGAAACTTGTACTTATGCTTTCCATCCTAAGTGCTTACTCAGACCACTTAAAGCTCCATTTCCGGATAATTGGAGGTGTCCTGAATGTGTAAGCTACAATGTTTCATGGTCAATAATAGTACTGTTATCCTTGCTGGAGGGTCGAGACTCATAGTTCATGCTTGTGCAGGTTAGCCCATTAGGTGATATCGAAAAGATATTAGATTGTGAAATGCGCCCAACTGTAACGAGTGATGGCGAGTCCTCAAAACCAGTCTCAAAGCAAATTTTTGTCAAACAATATCTTGTTAAGTGGAAGGGACTTTCATATTTGCACTGCACGTGGTAACTTTAGGGAACTTTGTTCCCCTTCATTAAGTCCCAGTTTCTCATAATTTCTTATGCTTTGGAATTTTAAAATTCTGTTGATCCTTTTCAATGCTTTCCACTCTCTCCAATTCTTCCCATTTCTGAATTATTCCAAAAGTTTCGAGTATTGATTGAATCCTTTTAATCATGCTTTCTTAAGATTTTCTCTGCTGTGAATAATATGATCATTTTGGGCATTGTCTACTTACTGACTACATGTATTCTTATTTAGGGTTTCAGAGAAAGAGTTTCTGAAAGCTTTCAAGGCACATCCTCGTCTGAAGACCAAAGTGAACAACTTCCACCGTCAAATGGCATCCTCAAATACTTCTGATGAAGACTTTGTTGCCATTCGACCTGAATGGACTATGGTTGACCGTATACTTGCTTGCAGGTTCAACTATTTGGAATTTTTATCTGCTGCCTTTTGCAATGATATGTAACGGGTTTTGTTCCATTAGGCTGAGCTATTATTCATATATTCAAGGCTTTGAGTGAATTTGAGATAGTTTAGTCAGAGTTCTACTAGTATTGATTTGTTAAGTTAGGCCCAAACTATGATATTTCCTTTTGAGGTTGATCAGATGTTGAAATAGAAGTTATTTGCGACACAATGGTTTCAGAAGTTTGCAAATTATAGGTGTAGTTATTTAATTTTTTTTATTAATATTTGGGTTCTTACCTCTTAAATCATTATTATCAGTAGTGATTGTTTTGTGCCATGTTTTCAATAGAAGTCAAACAACGCACATATTCTTATAAAGGCATTTTTAACGGCACAGGGGTCATGATGATGAAAAGGAATATCTTGTGAAATGGAAAGAGCTTTCATACGATGAATGCTATTGGGAGTCTGAGTCTGATATTTCTGCATTTCAGCCAGAAATAGATAGGTTTACAAAATTTCAGTCTAGATCTAGGAGAAGTGCTTCTAGTAAGCAGAAAAGTAGTGGTAAGGATGGTGCCGAAGAAAAGAAGCAGCTGAAAGAATTTCAACACTATGAACATAGCCCCAGCTTTCTTTCAGGCGGTATATTGTTTTTGCAAATCTTTCCTTTTGGCAATAGCATGCCTCAAATTCAGATCATATAGATCACCTGATTTCATTTTTATGTAAATGAAGGAACCCTACATCCATATCAGCTTGAAGGCTTGAACTTCCTACGTTTCTCTTGGTCTAAGCAAACTCATGTAATACTTGCTGATGAAATGGGACTAGGTATTTATTCTTTGTTTATTTATCTTATTCTCTACTATTTACTGCTTTTTTATACTGTTTGTCTTCTCTACACCTTAAGCTAGAGTATCGATTATCGAGCTGAAACGTATTATTGCACCTTCATTGTTGATTTGTTTGTCTGCAGGCAAAACCATACAAAGTATTGCTTTTTTAGCATCTCTTTTTGGAGAGAGAGTGTTTCCTCATTTAGTTGTTGCTCCTCTGTCAACTCTCCGAAACTGGGAACGTGAATTTGCGACATGGGCACCTCAAATGAATGTTGTATGTAGATGGAATTCTTAGCTTGTATTATTCTTGTAGTCATTCTTTTGATTACATATTCCTTTCTGCAGGTTATGTATGTTGGATCTGCCCAAGCTCGGGCTGTTATAAGAGAGTATGAGTTTTACTTTCCAAAGAAACAGAAGAAGGTCAAGAAAAAGAAGTCTGGCAAAATAGTCAGTGAAAGCAAGCAAGATAGGATCAAATTTGATGTCCTTTTGACATCATATGAAATGATCAACTTCGACTCTGCATCATTGAAACCTATAATGTGGGAGTGCATTGTAATATTCCACTTGCCATTATAGTAAAAGACAATAAAATTTTACCATAATTGTTTAGCACTATCTAACCTCAATGCTTTCTGCATACTTTCTCACATCAACACTCATGCAGATAGTTGATGAAGGTCATCGTCTTAAAAATAAGGATTCAAAATTATTTTCTTCATTGAAGCAATATTCAAGCAGACATCGTGTACTTTTGACTGGGACTCCTCTTCAGGTTTGTTTTAGATGATGCATTGTGCCATAGCTTATTCACTGCATGACTTGATTTGGTTTGTTATTTAAAACCATGGTGAAGAGTAAAGACTGTTTACAACAGGTACTTTTAGTGTTCGAGTAAGTTTATATATTATTGCCGTGGACATAATAACTTAGTTGCTTAACTATTCTCTCTGAATAAGGTTATGTTTGGTTTGAAATTTTTACACCCAAAAGTTCTTTTGTCAAACCAGCTTTGGGAAAATGGTGTTTGGGATTTTAAAATGCTGATCGAAAAGTCCATTTGAAAACCATCTGAAAGCTCACTTGCTAAATGCACCCCAATCTTACTTTTGGTTTTTCAGTTTGGCAAATAAACTTGTGACAAAATAAAAATGTAAGACACAGTAAATTCATATTTGTACATATGAGAGATGTCTATGTTTGTATATCATTGCTTCACGCAGATAGCCATAATGATGTTTGGATCTGATCCATTCCCCCCCTTTTGCATTGAACATGGCTAGCTTATTATATTTTATTTGGGTACTCCTACTGTTGATTTGGATTTTCAACCAACAAACCTACTTATCTAAATCCTGTGATTATTATTATTATTATTATTATTTTAATCTTTAATCCTGGCAACCTGTCTGTTGCACATCATAACCTTGAAATTCATGAGTTGACTGTTAGTCTGGTTGCATATGATGAAATTATTTACTGAAAGTTGAAACCCTTATGGGAACTTGTTTGGTGCATGTCAGAACAATTTGGATGAACTTTTTATGCTAATGCACTTCCTTGATGCTGGCAAGGTCAGTATGATGATAATGCTTTGAGGCAAAGTATGAATTTAAGTTTCTGATCTCGTTAATGAATGTTGAGTATCTTACGGACTACTTACTGGTGGTAGTTTGGAAGCTTAGAGGAGTTCCAGGAAGAGTTTAAAGATATTAATCAGGAGGAGCAGATATCAAGACTTCACAAAATGTTGGCTCCACATCTCCTTCGAAGTATATATCTCAAACTTTAATATTATCTTATTGCACCACCTTTGCTTTTCTGATTTTTGTCACAGTGCGTGTTGCTTTGTGTTGTTAGTCTTGCTGGTTTTGCAATTGGATTTTATGTTGCCTCCTTGATGGAATGATTGTGAACCTAGAACAATCAATTTCTGTGGTAGTTCTTTCAGCTTCTTATAGTTCTCGAATCCTTTTTACCTAATGGTGGAGGCCTATGATCAACTTGTTTCTCTAATTTGCACCCTCACTTAAATGTCCTTTGGACTTTAGGTGTGAACGAAACATACATAGGCCTAAAAAACAATATGGTAAGACATAATTTGGTTCAGAGAATCTGGGTTTTACTTGGGTCAAGTTCTGGCCACTTGGTCATGAAGCTTCATTATTATGTCAATAACTCACCCCCAGGGCTTAAGCTATTAGGTTAAGGCCCTTGATTTGGTTTATTCATAGTATTGAAACTCAAACCAACCTAAGTCGGTCGAGACAATGGGCTAAACTGATCATATCAAAATAATATAATTCAATAAAAAATACTCATATTTGATTATGAACTAGTTAAAATAATGATAATAAATGAAAAGGTCCATTCAAAACATAATGTTTTGATACATGTTTCACACAATTGTTTGATTGTAGCAATATTAAAAAACAACATTGAGAATATATGTTGATTCTTACAACATTTCAAAAGCTACAAAGTAATAAATTAATGAAACAATAAAAGATAGTCATTGATAGTTAATGGCAGTATGATATAGTAATCCAAAAACTAAGTAAGAAATCCTCAAAATGGTGACAAATTGAATCAAAATCCAGTTATGCGTAGTCTAAGTTCACTAAAAATAAAAAAATCATTTTTTTAAGAAATAAGCTTGACCCGGTTACCTTGAGTTATACCAAGTTGCCCTGGATCAGAATGATTCCGGTTTAAGGTCTAACTAGAACGTTTAGGTGATCGGGTCACCATTTTCTGAGCAAGGCCATTTTGGTTCAGGTTTCAATACACTGGTTTTATAATATATAGATCCTCCTTTCTTAATTTGTGTCCTCTCTAGTAACCTTGTCACTGTAGAAGTTGTGGGCTGTAATTTGTTGGAGTAACGGGCCAAACATATGCTCAAAGTGTTGGTCTATTATGCATATACGTTTATATTTATACCCCAAAACGAATGCTTGCAGTTTTTGTCAGAATGGTTCATATTAAACTTATCCTCGAAGATGTACACTCTCCTGACTTTTCTTGCCGCAGGAGAATGAGTTTTACATTCTTAATTATCAGTTTTGTTTGACTTGATTTAGTTGTTTTATTTATTTGTGCATGAGGCTACCTGAGCTTCCAACCATGCTAGTCTTTTTGGTAATTTGGTATTAAGGGGAAACTACAAGAGGACACATAGGGTCTTTGATGGTCAAAACTTCATAATTCTTGTAACAAACTAAGATGATGATCTGTTTCTGAACAACTGTTGTATTTGGAACTGTGGATTTAAAATTTTGGTGCCCCTGTAGGAGTGAAGAAAGATGTGATGAAAGAGTTACCTCCTAAAAAGGAACTTATTTTAAGAGTTGAGTTAAGCGGCAAACAGAAAGAGTATTATAAGGCAATTTTGACACGTAATTATCAAATATTAACACGTCGAGGTGGCGCACAGGTAAGATGCATACTTCATTGAACTTGATCTTTTGATATTCTGATCTTATTCTAGCTTAATAACAGTTGACGGACAACTTCTTGGGTGTAATTTATAGTGATGTTAGTAATGTTGTTGAATGCTTTTAATCAGATTTCTCTTATCAATGTTGTTATGGAATTGCGCAAACTATGTTGTCATCCTTACATGTTAGAAGGAGTTGAGCCAGATATTGAAGATCCAAAAGAATCATACAAGTAAGCTCTTTATTCTGATGTCTTTTCTGTGAGTTCTCTTGTGGTTGTCTTTCTGAAACACAGTGAGCTCTGCTTTTGTGGCAGTACATCTTATTTTATATTGGCTGTGAGGATGGTTAATTTGTTTAGCTGAGCTGAAACATATGGCTCTCTTGGTATCTTAACACTAACCGGATCTTGGCCCCTAAGGCTCAAATTTGTGTTGTTTAGGGCTTTGTGAAATTGTGGCTTCTAGTAGCTTATACACCCCCCACCCCAAAAAAAATCTTTTCACTCTATGGCAGACAGCTACTGGAATCATCAGGGAAGTTGCAATTGTTGGACAAGCTGATGGTGAAGCTTAAAGAGCAAGGACATAGAGTCCTCATATACTCACAATTCCAGCACATGCTGGACCTGTTAGAAGATTACTGTTCTTACAAGGTATTTGAATGAGCTTATTGAGGCTATTGTGAACTTTTGATATTTTTCTGTTTGATATGCCATTTGTTTTTTACTTTAAAAACAGAATTGGCTTTATGAAAGGATAGATGGCAAGGTTGCTGGTGCTGAAAGACAGGTAAGGATAGATCGGTTTAATGCCAAAAATTCCTCAAGATTTTGCTTTCTTCTTTCAACCAGAGCTGGAGGTTTGGGAATAAACCTTGCAACTGCTGACACAGTTATCATATATGACAGGTGAACCAACATTTTATTTTTATTTTTCCTTTTTTATCCTGAAATTTTATGTTTATGAAATATGTTTATGAAAATGATAGTGCTTCTGGTCATGAATTGAGCATTACTGTTTGAAGGTAATTTGTACTAAAGCTTGTCATCAATGTTTTAAAAATCACACTGGTCATTGAACTAAGGAAGATTGTGGTTTAAGGGTCAGTGGTCAAAAGCTGTCATGATTAATTTAATATATTTATAATTTTATATGTTAAACATACATTATAAACAATATTTTATGAAGATTATCTTACAAATTTAAAATTTATTAGATGAGCTTAATTTTTTTTTTTGCATCTTTGTTAATAAATATCATTTCATTAGTATTTAAAAATTGGAAGGCAAGAAAGTGAAAATAGACAGTAAAACTTTAATGGAGTTGAATTACGCCATGGGAGCGAAGGTTTCCTTGTAGTCGATTTGAGTGAAACCCTTGGCATGTGGTCTCACTTTGTACATATTGATGCTCCCATCTCCATTATATTTAATGGGGAATATCCACTGCATCTCACGGGCTTCTTCCTTTCTGGCGTCTCTCTGTAATGTTCCCCTTTTTCTTAAGAGTACACAACTCAACTTGAATAGCCATTGTCCACTTGGATTATGAAGGAACTTCAGTAATATGTTGATATATCTTCTCTTTTCTGATACTAGTAACAAAACCACTGTGATGAGGTTATAACTTAACTTAAGATAAAAAAATCCTTAATAGTTTTTTAGAACGTGACCTTACTTCTTTTTGAAGAGCAATAGGTGAATCATCCCCAATGAGGCTCAATCACTTCTGAACAAGGAATAGATCTTGATGCATGCTTGTTAGGGGCTGGATCTAGTACCTTCCTCCTCCTTGTGTATGTCTGTAGGCTTCTTTGTTGCTCCTGTTCATGCTGAGTCAGTGCTGTATCCTCAATCTCGTACTCATTTAATGGCTGTTTCCCAGCTTGTGCTTGTGTTTCAGGTCTGTCTGACTAGAAGCTGTAACTCATTAACCAAAAAAATGACATAACTCTCGAAAGCAATACAACTCTTATCCTAATCTTAATAGGACATTTAAACTAATGTTAGCCTAATCAAGATAATGAATTTAAACTAATTCTAATGCACATATAACTGCTAATACAAACAATGAACTTAATCTAAACAACAAATGAAATGAAAAAAACTTTATTATATAAGGTGTATAGTAAAGGGGTCTTTGACACAAGATTTCAACAAAAACAAGCCTTATCCCTCTAAGTGAGGACAACTGTGGATTGTATGACATCTTTAGGATCTATCCTTAACTCTCTTCATGTGATTAAAATTTTATTTCAGTTTTCCATTCCCCGATCCTTTTTTTTTTAAATAATTATTTCACACTAATAATCTTTCATTTTGTAGTGATTGGAATCCTCATGCTGATCTACAAGCTATGGCTAGAGCTCATCGACTTGGACAAACTAACAAGGTTAGAATTTATTTTTATTAACGTAAAATTGAATATCATCGTTTCCTTACATGAAGTTTTTGGTGTTTCAGGTGTTGATTTATAGGCTTATAACACGAGGAACCATTGAAGAAAGGATGATGCAAATGACTAAGAAGAAAATGGTGTTAGAACATTTGGTTGTTGGAAGGCTAAAGGCTCAAAACATTAATCAGGTAAATAATTCTCTATTAACAGAGCCTTATTTGTGTAATATAAATCAG
Organism: Vachellia pachyceras; assembly: GCA_025593235.1. Taxonomy (NCBI): domain Eukaryota; kingdom Viridiplantae; phylum Streptophyta; class Magnoliopsida; order Fabales; family Fabaceae; genus Vachellia; species Vachellia pachyceras. The sequence goes on along the minus strand of JANTPZ010000718.1, from coordinate 7,348 downwards.
TAATGCTGTATCATCTTCTCTTTTGCCTTTTTATTTCTAAATGAAACAACTTTTTTACATGACTAGGAGTGTCAACACCAATATATATACCATTTGGTTAACATAAATTTTCTTTCTTTTTCTTTTTTGAATGTTGAAGTCAAATGCTGATTAGTGGTTTCAAGTGTTTATTATTGAATTCTTTTCTTTTGCGTATTGCTCCTCTCTTCTTTTGAATTTTTCTTTCCGTAAAAATAGTAATTTCGAAGATCTAATGTTATCTGATCACTGATTGTTCTTAGGAAGAGTTGGATGATATCATTAGGTATGGCTCAAAGGAGTTATTTGCTGATGAGAATGATGAAGCCGGAAAATCCCGCCAAATTCATTATGACGATGCTTCAATAGATAGGTAGCCCTGCACTAATCTTGAATCGTGGGGGGGGGGGTGTGTGTCTGTGATAGAGAATTTCATTTGATTTATTCTGTAGATACGTAGTCCTGCACTAATTTTGAATCATGGGGATTTGTGTGTGTCTGTGATAGAGAGTTTCATTTGATTTATTCTTATTCATAGATTGTTGGATCGTGACCAAGTTGGAGTTGAAGAAACTGTGTTGGATGATGAAGATGATGATGGATTTCTGAAGGCGTTTAAGGTTTATTTTATCATTTCATCATCCATGTCAATTCTTGTGTTTGCACTTGGTGTTATCCACTTTGATTTTGTGGTTTGGTCTGGAGTTGTACTAGATGTCTTCTCTTTAGTTATTCGTGTGTGTGTGTCTAAATACATATATGAACATACACACGGACTCCCATGTCTGAATTATCATTTCATCATCCACATCAATTCTTGTGTTTGCACTTGGTGTTATCCACTTTGATTTTGTGGTTTGGTCTGGAGCTGTACTAGATTTCTTCTCTTCAGTTATCCGATTGTGCGTGTCTAAATACGTAGATGAACATACACACGGGCTCCCATGTCTGAATTAAAATTAAGTAGCAAGGGCATTAGGAGTGGAGGAACGAAGCAACAAGCTTTCCTAGGAACTGGATTTACCTCTGCTTCGTTCCATTAGAAGTTTAGGTACAGCTTTCTTCTGACATATCTTTTGTCCCGCTTCTGCCTGCATGTATATTCTCTTTTTATGTCTCTTGAAATCATATTCTTTTTTTTTTTGTTGCACTAAGAGCATCCTATCTTTTCTTAGATTTATCATCATTTTTTCCACATAGTGGATTTTATCTTTTCAAATTACCATGTGCCACGGTCCTTTTGGTTGGATATGACTTGATCTATAACTGTTGGACAAAAATGTTCTATTTTTAAAATTAAAAAAATGCAGTAGAGATTTCTTGGTTCAAAATTGAACGTTGATTTCCCTATGCATTGCACATGTTTGCCTAATTTTGCAGGACCTTATTTTCTTTTTCTTTTTTTTTTGGGGGTATTCCATTTGTGCTCAATGCAGTTCTCTAGGACTGAACTGGGTTATTGTTTTTTTTTTTCAGGTGGCTAATTTTGAATATATTGATGAAGTTGAGGCAGCAGCAGAGGAGGCAAGGAAAAAAGAAATGGAAAAGAAAAACACTGTTAATAATTCAGATAGAGCAAATTATTGGGAGGATTTGCTGAGAGACAGATATGAAGAGCATAAAACTGAAGAGTTTAGTTCCTTGGGCAAGGGCAAGCGAAACCGCAAGCTGGTATGTGTTTTTGGAACCCATACATATGCTGGTATGAATTTGAAGATCGGTTCTTGTTGTCAATAATAACTTTGCAAGTAATACAACTGTGCTAATGTATTCTGTTTGATCTTTGTTGTTGGCATGTATATATGCATACATGAAATATGTTTACTTGTACATATCCAGAATTCCAAATTTTCTGTTGCACTAAAAATGGGGGAAGCATTTTTTGGCCACTTTTGTTTCACACTCCTGAATGCTTGTTCCTATTTTCTCTCTTGAAAATGAGCCTCCTCTTTTTCTGTCTGGGCTTAAAATTTTTCCTTTCTTATCATTTCTGTATGAATTTTATGTCGAATGAGGATATTGCTTGCTGTAATTCTTTGCATCATCTCTTTCTGTGCTTATGAAGAAAGCAAAAAATGGCATGTTTTAGTGATGGAACCAAATTCAAAACTTGTACTTCCTCCAGTCCAAATGTAGGCTTGTTGAGTAGTCTGCCTCGATCCTAAATGTAAGACCTTAAGCTGTTTTGTCTCCCACATTTGTTATTTTCCCCAAACTACCCATATTTGTTGCACTTATTAACGTGTGTAATCAATGGAGATAATTTTCAATGTAAATAATTAAAATGAAGAGTATTTTAGGAAAACTAATGCACATTTTTTTACAAATAACTGAATCAATTTTCTCAATCTATGTGAATTATTTGGTTCTTAGAGGACTGGAGGGGTTATTAGTAATGATACAATGGTGCAATATCCTTGTCCACAGAAGAAAAATGAACAATATGGTGATAATAGAAGGCAATGTTTTCACTAAGCAAGGATGCAAAAAAAGGGTTGTTCTCCCTGTACTTCAGAGACCAGAGACTCTAGTAATCCAAATAATGGTTCCCCAGCCCCAGCGAGCTGCCTCCCTAAACTGAACTCACACCCTACAATGCCCCTAGCAGCACTCTTCACACATCAAGCATGTGATGATGTACGGGCAATATTCTCCTTTCACGCCCTATCACCAGCTTAGTACTATCTTTATCTATTATGGGCTCAACATTATTCTTTTCCGTCTTTCTCCTTAGAGGGGGGAGAGAGAAGAAATTGTTTTTATGACAAGGATAACATGGAAGAATAGAGTTAAAATGTAACAAAATTACTTAAATACCTGCAGCTCTTTTGGTATAGATTATGCTGATAATCTGATAGGTACCTAAGTAATTTGGAGAACCCTACCCCAATAATTAGTTGTTGGGGAGGGAGAGCCAAGGGTTTAAGTATCCCGGTAAGCAGCCCATACTACTCAATACTACTCGATGTGGGATTTTGCCTTTACAAAGTCCCTATCAATACACCCTCTTAGGAAAGCCGACATCCCAACTACTTCACTCCCCTTCTTACGGTCAGCTGCACTGCAGGTAGCCTTTTCCGTTGCATCGATCACTGGCTCTAACACCATTGATAGGTAACCCAAGCAACTTGGGGAACCCTACCCTAAAAGCCAGCTTTGTTTATACACTAAAAGCTAGCTGTTGAGGAGGGAAAGCCAAGGGTTTTAAGTACCCCATCAAGCATTGCATATTACCCGATATAGGACTTTGCTCATACAAAGTTCTTATCGTAATCCATACTTAAACAAGGAGAGTTCCGCATTTACTATTTGTGCTTTGAAATTGCCATCATTATTATCAGCATCATTAAAGGTAATGTCTGTATTTGCCAAGTATCAGATGGCTTCTGTTGAGGAGGATGATCTTGCTGGCCTAGAAGATGTAAGTTCGGATGGGGAAGATGACAACTATGAAGCAGATCTTACTGATGGCGATTCAAATTCAACTGGAACTACTTCGGGTAGACGGCCTTACAGAAAAAAAGCCCGTGGTATTTTCTCTCTTCAGTGTGGTTTTTTTTTGTTATTTTATTGCTTATGGATTTTGATTATTTGTCTATGACTTTGATGTTTGTTTCTGTGAAATCTCTAACAGCAGATAGTACAGAACCACTTCCTTTAATGGAAGGGGAAGGCAGATCATTCAGAGTACTTGGTTTCAATCAAAGCCAGAGGGCTCAATTTGTGCAAATTTTGATGAGGTTATGCTCAAGTTGGTTAATGATTGCATCTGAACTTGTCCTTTGCATTTATGTATTGAAGGAAAGGCTCTGCCTATCAATATCTGTAGTTCATCTCACTTTAGGAGTCTATTACAGGTTTGGAGTTGGTGATTATGATTGGAAGGAGTTTACCCCCCGCTTGAAACAGAAGACATATGAAGAAATCAAAGAGTATCTATATTGATTTTTCTTGAGTTTGTGGTGTCCTATATGAATTTTATTATTTGAGTTTGTGCTAACTTTTTGTCTGATTGCAAACTTTGAACAGAAGACATATGAAGAAATCAAAGAGTATCTATATTGATTTTTCTTGAGTTTGTTATCATTTTGTGGTGTTCTATATGAATTTTATTACTTGAGTTTGTGCCAACTTTTTGTCTGATTGCAAACTTTTTTAATCTCAGCATATTTTCTTTGAAGAGTTTATTTTTTGGAAGGTACTGTAGAATGGAAATTGACATTTGCACCCATGTTTGTTATATTCACACAGATAATAGTTGTAGTTTGGATATCTTTTAGGGCCCATTTGGTACGCAGACTTGGTTTTGACGGAAATGAATATGGAGTTTAAAAGTACGTTTGGTATGTTTTGAAGAATTCTAATTTTTATGTGAAAGGTATTGTAAAATGGAGTTTATGTCATGACTCCATTCGGGCTTTGGTCCCTAGACAGAGCACTCCCAATTGACATATTATCCGAATTGCTTCCATTATCAACCCAAGGGAAGATGATACCTAAGATGAGGGCAATTCCTAAAGTCGAAGAAGCTCTCTTGTGGTAGTGGTCCTAATAGTCTCTATCCTATTCAATCCAAGGAAAATTGGTGAAACCGAAGATGAGGGCGATTCATCTTCGACTTCAACCCAGAACTTGGTGACGAACCAAAACCCAATTCCCGTCAGAGCTTGGCTTTGACTTAGCAATTGATTCACCATTGCCAGCAATAGCAGTGTGCTCATCGACAGTGAGTTATCGTTGCAGGTGGAATGATGTTGATGGAGTTAGGTCTGGAGGAAGATAAACAAATGAAGAAGAGGGCAAAATTAGAGTTTCATGTAGCCTTTTAGAATTCCATGTCATCACATGGAAATCATTTCCAGCCTTTTTGATTGAAATGACTTCCACATGGAGTCCAATTCCATGGCCATTTCTTTGTACCAAACAAACCTTGTCATAGAAATGAATTCCATTTCCACATCCACATGCCCAATTCCAGTGTACCAAACAGGCCGTTAGTTTAGGCTTACTAATAAAAATACACTTTTGGATTTGCAATGAGTTAGATCTTGTGTGTATGCTCTCCCAGATAAAGGTTGGTTAGATTTACTGATCTATAGATACAAGTCAACCGCATAAAAGGATGTTGTATTGTTTTTCTGCATAATCATTGCTAATGAATGTTTTGGCTGTGTGAAAAACATAAGTTGTTGAAAGTTGAATATATAACTATAGGGTCAAATGGATCTACATTAATTTGATGAATGTTTAAAACTCCGTGGTTTTGTTGCCTATCGATGGTTTGTATCATACCTTTACTTGTGAGTTAATACAGTTTCCTTTCTTCGTTCTTTCAGTTATGGGTTCCTTTTCTTGTCTCATATCGCTGAAGATATAACTGATTCTCCTACATTCTCAGGTGATACATTCTTCCGCTACCTTTTCTATTCTCAGTGGACATTGACCCTTGTTTTGTATTTCCATTTATTAATGTTATATTTTCGTCCATGATTTGGCTCTAGATGGTGTTCCAAAAGAAGGACTTAGAATACATGATGTACTAGTCAGGATTGCAGTTCTGCTCTTGATAAGGGAGAAAGTAAGTTCTTCAAAGCAACTTTCTCCATGCTTAGCTGCTTATTATATCATCTTATCATATTGTTATTCTAACCACACGTGTGATTTGATTTTTATGGAAGAGTGGTTTCCTCTATTAGAGTCCCCGCCCCCCTTATACCTTTCTTTTGTTCATTTTGTGAAACAGTTCCTGTGCTGTTAATTTACTTGAAGATGATGTTGGTTTTCCCCATCTGGGAATGTGGAATGACAGGTGAAGTTTGCCTCAGAAAAGGATCACGGAACTCTGCTTTACACAGATGACATCTTGTTGCGGTATCCTGGTTTGAAGGGTGGAAAGATATGGAAGGAGGAGCATGATATAGTGTTACTGCGTGCTGTGTTAAAGTAAGTTACTTTATTTCCATATTCAACGGAAGCTGCATTACTTAAGGCAACAAAATAAGTGTTTATTCATACTCTGGTTTCATGAATATATATAGATTTTCATTACATACAGTCTTCAGTATCATGATTTCATATTTGAATTTTTTTTGGGCCCCTTGTCTTGGGGACTATTTGGTCAGCATGATGCTGGATGATTCCTTTCTGGTGCATGCCTCTTGATATTTCCTGTCTTTGTCTGTTTGGGTTTTTTCAGTATGTTGATTACTGTTCCATTTGATATAATCTGAGACAGGTGATTTTAATTTTATATATTGGTGTCTGTTTATATTTTGTGTTTGTGGCTCTGTTCATTAAAAATAACTCGTTTTCAAAAGGCATGGATATGGAAGGTGGCAAGCGATTGTGGATGACAAGGATCTTAAGATTCAGGAGGTCATCTGCCAGGAGTTGAATCTTCCCATAATAAATTTACCAGTGCCAGGACAAGTTGGTACCCAGGCACAAAATGGTGGAAATTCAACAAATGTAGAAGCACTGGCCAACCAGTCTCGGGAAAATGGTGGGAATGATACGATAGCTGATGGTGTGCCTGGTTCTGGTGATGCTAGGAACCAAGCACAGCTATATCAAGAGTCTTCAATATTATATCATTTTAGAGACATGCAGAGAAGACAGGTTGAGTTTGTAAAAAAGAGGGTTCTCCTGTTGGAAAAAGGCCTATATGCTGAGTACCAGAAAGAATACTTTGTAAGTTTTATGTTTCAGATGTACAGATTATTTTATTATATGATATTTGATATTTTACTTTTAGAATGTATGGGTGAAAGTTTAAAACAGAATCTGATTATGTTGCCTCTTTAGATACTGCAAAGTATTTGTCACTTTAAAAGCTAATAGTTTGATAGTTGGGTTTTATTTTTTTTAATGTGGTTGAGGGATGGTTTCTGCTTCTTCTTCCCCTTCTAGATGGTGGGGGGACAGGAGTGCTGTGGTTTGTAAATTAAATAAATTTGAAAGACATGGATAGAGAATAAAAATACCAGCTCAGCAGAGCATTCCAATGACCAATGCCCCTACAAGCAGAACGGAAACACACCTGCATGGTGGCTGCATCTCCATTCTATCTATTACACTTCTTGGTTCTGGCATAAACTACATATGTACTTCCATTTCCATGCAATCAATTCATATTATAGGTTCATATTCTTTGTTGTGATTGGGAATTCATCATGTGTAGGTCTTTATCTAAAACAGAGGATATAGTTGATTCTGTAGATTATACAACATTGTGATGTGTATAATTTGTTTCTAATGAACTTTGATTAATGGACTGCCATTCTTACACTACGAATTCTTTTTGCAGGGTGAGCATAGTACAAATGAAGCC
>JANTPZ010000715.1:0-26151 GCA_025593235.1 Vachellia pachyceras | reverse complement strand
GAATATGGTTTGTTCGGCTGCTGGTTTTCATTTGAATAATTTGAAGAATCTGAATCGCTCCCATCATCATCAGCATCAGCTTCTCCTTTATTAAGCTCTTTTTCCTCATCTTCATCACTTTCGATGTAAAAGACTGTTATCTGAGACAAAGTTATTCATCGTCTTCCTCCGATATGCTCTCATCAGAGCCCCCTGATTCCACGTATGCTTCAAGGATACTGTTATCGCCAACAAACAACAACCTTCAGATTAGTTGTCCCGTAACTACCGAACGAACAGATATGTCGGAGTAGGGAGAATAATTCACCAGCTAGGCATTAATAATAAAGAAATAGTATGCATAACCGGCGCAAAAGATTTTGCTGTGAATGCAATCAACGCATAGAATCATTTGCCTAAATTTGCTGCTATGGATAAAACAGGGATGACCTACCTAGAGAATTATCTCCAAAGAATTAAAGACATTTGTGTTTTTTGGTTCACTAAATCATTCTCATGACATCCTAAAATTTTGATTATATTCTCATAATATTTGCACAACGGGATTATTACTATGCTTGCTAAAAACCATGAAACATCACACAAAGAGAAACTGGAGAAAAGCCATCCCCATTAGACCGTATGGCTGACTACTATGACAAACTTAAACCAAAGTTAAGAAAATCCACAGCAAAATAATACAAGAATTCGCAATGTCAGTGAGAATGACTGATATAGACAGTACAAGAATTTCCGGTCACTATTTAGCAAAAGAATATAAATGCAAAGAAGATTAATATCTAGAAATCCCTCCTTTGCATACAAAGCAACACACACACAACCTCACAAAAACCAAACAAAGATTCCCGAAAGGTATGCTCATAGACCAAGAAGGCCGCACATGTAAATAGTGAACCAAATCCTCACATATTAGCGTCGGTGGGTAATCAAAAGAGACCAAACCGATGAGAAAGTTGAGGATGTAAATGCCTAGACCATAGGAGATGATGTAGAACCCTTGGACGAAGTTAGCTCATTTAAAACAGAACAGGGAAACATAAAGTAGAAAAAAAGGGTCTTAACCCCTTTCTGTTCAGCTCGATTTAACGAAATCTCTAAAGGAAAATGCACACAGTGCATAAGCTGATTTATCATCATACGCCATCAACAGGCTGTTAAGACCTGGAAAATGAATTGAAGGAATGGAACCAGAACTCATGAGACAGCCTTGCAAACAAATCATAGGTTTAGGTTTAATGGAGGACACATGAAGAATATTGCATAGAAATGGAGGACCAAACAACACTTACCTGTGGAGTTGGATGCAAAATCGAACGGACGTGAAGCACGGAGAACGGACTCCCACAAAATCCGACTTCAGATCTTCTTCGCACTGCTAAATCTACCTGTCGATGGCTTCTTGAGGGAGGAGAGACGGTGAGAGAAGAAGACAAGCTTGGTGAGGGTGAGCGCTGAGAGAGCTGAAGGTGAGAGCTGAGGCCTGAGAGAGTGAGGAAGAAAGAGACTGAAGAATGCATGCGAATGAGGAGAAAAGCAGAAGCTCGGTGGCGGGAGTTTGAAATTTGAATTTGTTCTCTCTTTTTCTTTTGACCAACGATTTCTCTTATGAACAGTAACCAGTGGATTGGTATTATAAGATATATTGATGAAATTTCAAGACGAATGAGTTTTATGTTGAAGATGAAGTTTTTATTCGAATAACACATGCCTTATTCGAATGAAGGCAAACGTCCGTTAAAGATCCGTTACTCCAGGTGAAAAATGCTATGTTTTATAAACTTCCGGGGTGAATCTGATCGCAAGAGAACTTCTGGATACTCAGTGTTCCAACATGTATATTTTCGTGGCAAAAATGCTACTTAACCCAATATAATTTGCAATTGAAATTGTAATTTGTGGGATCTTTCCATGATTTTTATGATGTATTGGATGGCCAATATCTGAAACACAAATATATAGGTTTTATTTTTATTTTGCTCGAGAATTTATCTTTTGTGGACAACATGCTTTGACATGAAGCGATGGAGCCCACTCAGGGATGGAAACAAACTTCACGAAAAAGCGGCTGTGAGAGAGAGGACCAGATGTGCTGTGGAATTAACTATATATCGAAGGCAAACTCGAGGCAAAATGACAATTGCCACCCAACACACTGAAAGTGTAGAACATGGCCTCCCAAGCTTTGGGTAGTGGGAATGGGGTTAGCCTGGCGGTCACCATTTCACCTTGGAAGCCTCGAGTACAAGACCATGCACGGCGGCTATCTTCTTCGACCTGCAACAGAAGGAGAACCCGGAGGCTTTCGTTTTCCGTTGCGACGGTCCGGTGCAAAGCTATCGGACAAAACAATCGGAGTTCCTTCGATAATTCGGTAGTTTATCAAGGTCTTTACGGGCCATGGACCGTCAACGAATCCGACATTCGAGAGGTGTTCTTCGTCTCCTTAACATCACTTTCACTTGCCCTTTTTTCTTCCTTTTTTTAGTTTCTCTCTGCTTAGGTTTTCTATCATAGACTTCAGGGATTTTGATGCATAAATTTACTGCTGTATATGTAATACTTTATCATATGTTAGTCTTGAAAAATTCGTTAGTAACAGGAATTGAAAGTTTTAACTAATTGCCATATCGGTTCTATATTTTCCGCATTCGCTGTTCTGTTTTGTTCTGTTTAAGTGTATCTGGTTTATAGTCAGTTGGCAAATGAAGATTTCATAAATTTGTTAGTGACACGAATTGAAAGTTTTAACTAATTACCATATCGATGCTATATTTTCCCCATTCATTACTCTTGTTTTTTAAAGTCTCTTCTGGTTTATAGTTAGTTGACAGATTAAAATTGAGTCTAAATGATTGAATGGCTTGCTATGAGTATGCATTTAAGCTCTTGAGCTATCATGCATAAATTTTCTACAATTTCTTGCGGCTTGCATCCAAGTAACCTTTCACGAGAGATATCATAAATGCTATACTGTTCTCTCCTTCATTTGTATTATCCCGTTCAGTTTGCCTCCGGTCCTGCCACATTGTTTTGGAAGGCTTCTTTTTGTCTTTTGCTCATTCTTTTGTATGCTAATGATTTTTTACTACTTGACCAATTTTGTTTAGGCCTGGTTCAATCCACTCATATCTTATTCCATTTATTTGATATCTTACAATGCGGGCAATTTATAGCCTTTTTGCTTTTCACCAAAACCAAAAAAAAAAAAAATTATACCCTTTTCATTGATGTCCAATGTTAAAAAAAAAACAATCGGATCAGCCGGTTTAGATCAAAAACCGGCGAACCGGCCACTTGTCCAGTCTGGTTCATCCCCTGAATCGTGGGTTTTCTGAACTGGTGCAAAGCAGTATAATTGAAGTGACCTGGTAATAACTTAGGTACCCCGCTATGTTGGATAGGTTTCCCGGTCATTTTAAAAAAGCAAAACTGCCCAGAAAACACAGTAACCCCTCCGTAAAAGAAAAGTTTGTGGAAGAAAAAAGAGGAAGGAGGAGAAGAGGAGAGGAGAGGAGCTTGGCAGGCTTCTCTTGGATGTCAGATTTGAGCTTTTGTTCGCCATGTCCCGCACCTCCTTCGTGTCCAATGTGTTGCCTTTTGCTTTCATCCTCAGAACCACCTAATGAAGGAGAGAAGAGCCTAATGGAATTTGTTCACAGGAGAGCCCCAGAGAGAGAGATGAACGTGAAGGGACACAATAGAGAGAAAGGATGTAAGAGGTTCACAGTTAAGAAAAAAGGGCATAGCTATAGCATTAGCCAATTTTTTTTAGACCAAGGATGTGACTTATCAAACCTGTGCATAGTATCAGACTTGTGGATAGTATGTTTTGCTTAAAATATTTTCCAAAGTTTAAGAAGATAATTTATTGTTATATTTTATCATAAGTGATTATTAATATTATTATACTTTGTTATTTTCAATTATATTTCATTATTTTAATATAGTCGGTTTGACCTTGAGTCAACCCGGATATGTCCCACTAACTCTTGAACTATTACCTCAACTGGTTCAATGTCCAGTTTGGTTTTTTTGAATATTGCTGATGCCTTTCCTTCTATTGCAGGTGATTTTGTACAGATCAGGATTAGTCACAGCTGCTTCATCATTCGTACTTGCTGCATCTGCAGCATTTTTGCCTGATGATTCATTACTAAGTCATGCTATCAAGGAAAACCTTGATTATTTTTATGTTGCTGGGTCTTGTGGGTTAGGCTTATCTCTCTTATTGATACACATATATGTGTCTGAGATCAAGCGCACACTACAAGCACTGTGGGTGCTTGGCATTCTTGGATCATGCGCAACCTTCATCAACGTTGCTCAACCAGCTAATCAAAATTTGGTACATTGTGTTCTTGATAACCCATCAACTGTCTGGCTTGTTGGTCCATTATTTGCTGCCTTAACTGGACTAGTCTTCAAGGAAGGTAATGCTGAATCTTTCTTCTGCACTTACCCATGGATTTCTATGTTCATTGGCCCAACTTGTCTGATTAATTATTATTATCAATAATGCAAACGAGTGAATAGAAGACATCTAAGCAGCATTGTTGACAATTTCCCTGAAAATGATATTGTTTTCTCTGAACAGGACTGTGCTACGGCAAGCTGGAAGCTGGACTTCTGACATTTGTTATACCTACAGTTCTTCTTGGGCATCTGGTATTCTTTTCTTACATCTTTAATTTAATTATTTCGAGCATTGATTTGATTAATTGGTTTAGTTGATTTTCTGATTTAACAAGTAATGTGGCTTGATTTAGATAATTAAATGAAATAGACTGATTTAACAGACTAGTTTGGGTGTGAATTGCATAGAAACAAACTGACTGTGCATAGACTAGTTGTAATGTTGTTTTCTTAAAATCAATCTGATTGCAAACTAATAATATATGCTGGTGGTTTTTTCCTTTCTAGCCAACAATATATGCTAGTGGTTTGGTGTGGATCATTTAGTGCGTGCTAATTCTCTCCATTTTGTCTTTATTAAAACAGTCCCTACAAATAATTTTCTGTATTTCAAAATAGTGAGAGCAGTGAGAAGTAAATAACTTCGCTCTTCCTCATCAGAATATATATTTATTAGGAGAGATTATTAACTGCATTATTTTTTATGTTGGATGTGCAATAAAAAAAGACTTTTATGCTGATTTAGCTAATATTACATTGACAAGTAAGATTTAACTCCGTGAAATTCATTTTCCCATGTCATTTAAACTGATAGTTTTGCATTAAGGAAGACATCAGTGGCAATTATCCAATTATGCCTCTACATGACTTCTTGTCTTTTCAATACCTTCTTCAACATCTTTTTCACTCTATTTTTTCCAATTTCAATAGTCTTTGTCGCTCTTACCCAGTCGGTTGTGACATGAGATCATATGCAATGTGAAATAAGAAATTTAAAGGCAAGTCTCTTTGGAAAAGCAGTGCAGTCGTTTTCTTTTTCTTTTCTTTTTTTTTTTTGGTGTAACTAAATGTGAGAGAGAATTTTGCTGGTATATATTTCACGAAGCATGAGCCTGAGAGGGGAGAGAAGAATGTTGACTGCAGTACAGTCTCTGGCCCAGTAGCCTCACAAAAGCTGGAGAGCATTTTCTTTTTATTTTTGTATTTATCTACATTCTCACTTCTTTCTACAGGTCACTGAGCTCTAAGTTCCCTATTCCATGTTTGTCCGAAAATCATTTTAGTTTTATTGACAAAAATGGTATTCCCACGTCAGAGTTAGTTACTAATTCATATGTATTAAGGAAATTAGATAAGGTAGTTGTTTGTGAAATATAGGTACTGGTTTCTTAGAATACCTCTCCTTGTAACTATTTTTATTGGAATATTACCAATATAGATCATACCGATACAAGAATCTAACTATTATAGTTTGGGAATGGTGAGATATAATTGAGATATATGTTAGGAATGAGTATCCTTCACAATTAGGAATTAGGAATTAGAATTATGATTATGATTATGATTTTATTTATTTAATTATAATAATGAGCCATTAATAAGAAGGCTCCCCTTGATGTATATATATCCCTCTTGGGTAATTCAATATATGTGAATTTTACAGCGCATCATTTTACATGGTATCAGAGCCTAACCTAGGTTCTGCTATTTTCCTCTTAACGTCACCGTTTACCATCCGTGCATGTCACTGTTCACCCGCTGCTGTTTGTGTTCTTTGGTTTGTGATGCGTCACTGTTCATCGTCCGCACAGCACACTGTTCATCCCATCCGTACGTGTTCGTTGCTGTTCATCCGCTTCTTGTGCTTCTTCTATTCAGTGTTTTCTGGGTTTGTTTTTGGCCGTTGGTTGCTTCTAGTTTGTTGGTTCGTGACAGTTGCTATCCGTTTGCTATTTTTGTGTGGTATTTGGTAGTTTATAGCTGTTTCGTTATTGTTGGTTCTTACTGTGACCACAGTTACTTGAAACTGTTGATTGGTCCTTACGGTGCTTTGATTTCTTCATCTAATTATATCTCAACAGGGAAAAGATAATAAATACAGATGCAAAGGAGATAGAGGTCTTACAAACAAGACCAAAACAAACTTTCAACTAGCTCCTATATCTATGGCCTAAAGGGTAGAAGATTTTTTTCCCCTTGGTTCAAAAAGAGGGATTATAAGGTTAACAGAAGCTGCTGGTCCAAAATAAAAAATTCAAGAAACTTCTTGGGCTAATTATGGCCCAATAATGGATTTGAGCCTGCCTGCTATTTTCTCTCAAATAATAGTGTGTTTGGGAATCAATTAGGAGAGTGATTTCACGCAAGCTGAGGTAAGTATGTGAGAGAAGTTTTGTCTCGACTTGTGTGCAATGTGCTTTCCACGTAAAACCCAAACATGCACAGGTTTTGGCTGATTTTTGTCATCTAGCTGAGTTTTGAGAGATAAGCCATTTAGGGGGGAATAGGGCTGGTTCAGACTGTCAATTAATGGCCGCATGGGCTCTGATTTATGCCTTGTTAACTTGGAATCAAATAAAGAGAAATGATTTTTTTTCCCAGTAAAGAAGGCCAGTTTGTTTAAGGTAAAGAAAAAAGGTGATTTTGTTAGTGTAACATGAAACAACCTTAACATGGATTGGTTAAAAGTCTGATTTCAACTTATTGTGATAAACTATTCGAATTAGCTTTTTAAGAAAGTGGTTATTTAAAAAAAGATAATCCAATTAACTTATCAAAATGAGCTTTTGTAAATGATGTTTGTATCATGTTTTGCCTTACCAAAATCACTTTTTTTCCCTCTTTAACTGACCCTAAATCAGTAATTCACGTTGTATGTGTATGGACTGGAATAAAAATTGTCATTCCTTGTGTTTTGCTTCAAATATACTGTTGATTTTCACCTCAAAATTTGCAGACAGGTTTAATGGATAATGAAGTTAAACATGCTTTGCTTGTCGCGTGGATGGTCCTTTTTGTGATATTCGCTGGGAGGAAGTTTACTCAACCAATCAAAGTAAGTTTAACAAATCTTACTCTTGCTGAAGATTTCTATGAAAATGTTCAATGCTAAACATTCGTAATCATTGACTCGGATTTGATATGAAGGATGACATTGGTGACAAGTCCGTGTTCATGTTCAATTCTCTTCCGGATGATGAAAAGAAGGCCTTACTGGAGAAATTGGAACAGCAATAAATTGAGCGAGGTGGAGTCGGTTGCACAGCCACAAGATGTTTTGGATTAATTCGGAGATCCTGCGAAAAGGAAATCTCATCCAGTTACTACAGAGTATAGCATTTTGTAATTATAATGCCATCATATAAGGTAACTAGATTTTTCCTCGTCTATCACACGGTTGTTATAATTTGTCTAGATAAAAATGGATTGAATTGAATTGAATTTCTATGAAAAAATTGGAAATAAAATGAGAATAGAGTAATATTTTATAGGGAAAATCTTAAATAAATGCCTTCTCAATTTCAATATTCCAAGTCAGTAACTCCAATTCACAAACTTCCAAATCATCAATTATGGCTGATCAAATTGGAATTTTGGAATTAGAATGAATTGACTTTAATGGCCTCTTTTCGCCCCCCAACAATTATATTTCACCTCTCTCCCTTGCGTCATCTCCTTTCATTCTTTCCTCCATCACCTTCTTTGCATTTCTATCTCCCATAGCAACCTTGGCAGGTCTATACCCACCGGATTAACCATTTGAGAAATTCTTCAAATCCTTTTCTTCTGGACACTTGAGAGCAAGGAACAAATTCATCTTCAATCTCAACTTGGCAAATATTCAAATATATTGAAAAAGACAGTACATTATCACAAAGGTAGTTAATTTTATGGGTATCAATTGATATTATAAAGCAATGAATATATACATCTATATATTTATATAATTTACTAGCTGTCATACGATTGGTTTTTGGTAAATGCCTTTAGTGTATTGGTTAGTGTTGTTTCAAGTTTTGGCAATGAAGAAAAGAAATGTTAAGGTGTGTTGGGTACATTAAACTATTTTCTCATGAGCATCCAGCATTCTAAGGCTTTTGGTGATACATCTAATACTATGAAGTGTTTTTTTAATGTGTTTGGCATCTTAAAATATTTTTTGTGTGCATCTAGTACTTTGAGTATTTTTTAGATGTGTGGATCCTTAAAATATTTTGGTACATCCAATGTCAGAGATAAAAATACTTTAAGGTGTTGAACATTCTGAAAACAATAATTCAAAGTGTTGTGCACGTGCAAAAATACTTTAGGATATTGGATATATTTAGCCCATTCAAATTCCTAGTTTACGATATTACAGAACTTGTTAAACTCATGTCTCAAGGTGTTAAAGTCATTCAAACAAAGCCTGATATCAGCAAAACAGAGACTTGCTCAACGACTACAAACTTGCATTTCTTAAGTCTCTTTTAGAACCAATAGATAATGGAACCCTTTGGAGTAAAGAAGATGTTGGACATAAAGGATGATTCGATGCTCTGTTATTTGAACCTAGACAAACATCAAATGGCATTTTTAGAGCGGCTTACTTTAGTCTCAACGGTCATTTAATGAGTATACCTATAAATAGAATCTGCATTCAATTCAATAAAAACAAGAATATTGAGCATTCAGTATATTTATTATTCTTCAGTGATCATTTATCTACTCTAGAAGAGAGTTAATTCTTGTCTAATTCTGTTGTGACTAATTCGAGGTTGTGGGACAGTGAGAAGGGTATCAATTGCAAAGTGTAAGGAGTTTTTGTAACTGGTAGTAAGGTTGTTTTGATGTGCCCAGAACCTTGTTAATCTTGGACAACAGTGGAACTCTTAAGGAACTCTTAAAAGGTTTCTGCGGATTGAACTTAGGAAAAAAAAGTTTTAGATCAAACCAATGTAATCTCATTGTACTCATCATTGGTGATCTCTCTCTAACTAAATCTTGCTTTAAATTGTCTTTTAAAGCTTTGTAAGTTAATTTTTTATACATCCAATTTACCAATTACCAACCTAAATGAGAATTACTAAATCCATATTCCAATGAAAATGTTCCAATTGGTATATATAAAAATGAGAGATGCCATGTATAAAAAATGAGATATGCCTAAAGCATGATAAACCACTCGATTCCCAATGTAACACCTTAAATAAAGATGGGTATACACTTAAGATGATCATATTGAGGAGGGTGATACTTTAAAAAAAAGGCCAAGACATAACTTATTACAAAACGTCAATAGAGGTTTAAGTATATGAAAAGTAATAAAGATATATCAACAAGTTATGTTACAACAAAAAATGGAATCGGAAATATAAAATTGTTGACAAGTTTTGATAAAAATATCATGTAATCAAATGAGGATTTTATACATAAATAAGTCATGCAGGCTAGAAAGAGAAATGAATGGCCACCATGAAACGAAAATGAAAAAAACGCAAAAAATTATTATTGCATTATCTTAATACGTGAGGATTATGGATCAGTAGTTCAAACGTATTAAATATAAAACAATTATGGAATATATGAATATTTATGTGAAAATGAATATTTTCACTAAGATGCAATGATGATTATGATGGGCTATATTATCTTTTGATGGATACAACATTTTTTATATTATCAGTCTAACAGTATATGAAAACAAAAAGTGTCTATTCAATATTCCTATAGCCTATGCATATAAATAGTAAAAATTTACATGAAAATTTGTGAAGGATCAAACTACAATGCCAAAAGCATACCTAATAAATATAATTTATTATATAAAATATTACTTGGATTAAAAGAGTTTGAATATATATATTAAGAAAAATGTATCAAAAAAATAAATGGTATAACTGCATCTGAGTTATTGAATACCTCAACAATTTTAAAAGCATGAATTTTTGCAATGATGATTTTGGTTACAAAAATATATTGAATAGTTTATACCATATATTTTATGAGAATTTTACATATCATGCTAATATTGTATTTATCATGATTTTAGTGGTAAAATTAAGTTTTTACATGTTTGAACATATAGATGTAAGATGCTTTTTGGTAAATTTTTTAAAAATAATTTTTCTTTTGTTATTTCTGCTGTGCATAAGATTACTAGAGAATATATTCATAATTCAATATATCCAAAAGATATGACAGAGGAATACATTTACATTGATGGTTCTACAATTCAAAGATATGATAAATAAATACGTTGCAGCATATAATTTGATGGTAGTGCATGTGCATAATTCATATAAAAAGTAGATTAGTTGCTGTAAAAATCATTGATGAAGACAATCTCATTTAAGAAATATAGTTTAATGACAATGAGTGATATTGTCATTAGGAGTAAAGAACATTATGTACTTTGCTCTTTAACCAATATTTTATCCCACATGATTTTTTGGTAAAGTTTTTAATAAGGCAGTTTCAATATATATTGTGTACTCTTTTTTCTTCATTAGATTTTTGTTCAATTAAGTTTTTTCTATTAAAATTTTAATGAGACACAACATTTATTTAAGAACATCTAAAGGGATTGTTATAAATAATATAGTGTAAATGTTCATAACTTTATGAACCCCTATGATTTCATTTCATGGTTAATACCTAGTAAGTCCCAAATTGAAGGGCTTTTAGTGTATATTCTCTACAACCTCCAATTATACTATTATGTTGCTTAATTCTCTTGTAACTTTTTGGGTAATCTTCAATGTTTGGAGGCTATGTATAAAGGATTATAACACTATGAAGTGAATGAGAGTTACTCTTTATTTTCTCCTCCGATTTTCTCTCATCTTCTTCATCTCTTTATCTCAATTTTTTGTGTATTCTTTTATTTTCATAGCAAAAAATGAATCTTATAACTAATTCTTTGGGTAAATTATAACCAAATAAATAGGTATAATTCTTTCAAAAATTTATTCTTTTCATACACTAATTTTCTTACTTTTAATTAGGTCCAATTTGGCTCCCAGATAAATTTACATCAATTTGAACCTATGATACTTCTTTCATACTCAAATTAATTTGAACCTATATCTGGTAAAAAGTTGATGTTCTGTTCTTTTTTAACCATGAAAGCTTCATTTGATGTGCCTTTAATTTGTTCTATTTTAACCATGAAAGCTTCATTTGATGTGCCTTTAATTTGTTCTATTTTATCATGGTTAGTCATTGAGTGATTTAATTTCTTTTTACTCATGACAGTGTCTTGTTAAAAGGGATTTTATATCTTTACTATTACGTTAAAACTTTCAAAGATGTGGTTTTTTTAACCATAGCAGTGTTTTTAATGTAAAATTACGTTTTTTTTAAATCTTGGTTAACCTTTCAAATTTGACTTCTTTCCTTTTTTTTTTTTATTATGGTAGACTTTTTAAATCAGTTTCTTCATTTTCCATCTCATTAGTTTGGTAGCCCTAGAGTTTTTTTACTAATTACTTGCATCTTTTTAATCGAGACAATTATGTTCAGAGCTTAATCGGACATTAAATATGAGTAACTCTTCTAACAAAATTCAAACATTGATTTATCTTACTCTATAAAATATGCCAACTCTTCTAGTAAAATTTAAATATTGATTTAATATTCTCTATAAAAAGTTTAATCCCTTCCATTAACTCCAACCCAACTGCGAGGCAACTGAAGCCACGGATGTATTGAGAAGTGTGATAAGAAATATACCCTGCAGGCCTGACAATTACCATCTTAGATATTTTGGACTGTTTCAGTTTTTTTATTTTATTTGGGAATCATTTCAGAAGTGTCTCGCATTCACTTCTTGAGGCCTCTCTTAGATTAGTTTTTTTGTGATGCCTCTCTTGTATAAAAAAAAAACTCCTGCAGGCATGACAATTACATCATCTTATAGAATATTGATTTTTCTCATTAACAGGAGTTGGGTCTGAGATAGCAAAAAAAAATTTATTAATTTTTATCTGATACAACTTTTTATCCATTATTAAATCCCCCACAACCTACACACTCAAAGAATGATTCCGTTTAGAAAATAGTTGAAAAAATATTTTGAAAGAGTGCATTTATGTTTGGATTTTAAGTTTTTTGTTCAGAATGTATTTTAAAATAAGGAGTTACAAAACGTTAGAGTCTATAAACTAACAGATTCTTTGGTTCAAAATGCATTTCAAACCTTAAAAAGTTGTTGCCAAACATGCATGAAGTTTGGGTTTAAAATGACTTTGCGTAAGAATATAAATATGTGACTTAATATTTGGGAGTTTTGGGCAAAATGAGATAGAACTGAGATGAAAATATCATGTCTGACGCAAAATGAAAAAAGACACTTTGCTGATAGTGATCGATCATACAAAAGAATTAAATGTTCTAAACTCTTTAAAATAGAGAAATCCATCATTATCATTTCCCAGATAATAAATGTTAAAGATATTATTTACAAGTTTAAATATAAATATATAATTTAAAATATTGCAGGATATCATTATCATCATCATCCATAGTAACATCATCATTTACAAGAGTGTTCACTTCCTTCCCATTCTAGCCATCGCATTCCGTTCTCGGGTATTTTGGGACGGGACTGTTATGTTATAAAAAAATTCATATCAGGATAAAAGCGAAATGGAACAAAATTATTATGAGTTTGTTTAGAAAAAAAGGTGAAGAAGTGCTTTTAAGTAAGTTAAGATAAATATTTAATAGGATTATCTTGATTTATGAAAAACAGTGGTTTTGTTATATTTAATCAAATGTAGCTGTGTAAGGATATACACAGCTATATCTCAATGTATCCTATTTTCTTTTTATGCCTATTTTTCATTTTAAAAAATATCTAAATATTTTATTTTATGAATTTATTACATCAATATATTAACAATTATATAATTTAAGGCAAATTTTATCAAATAGTAAATAAGGTAATAATGATTTTTTTTAATTTATAAATAAAAAACGTTTAATACTCCTAGTATATCAAAAACTTAAATTAAATAATATTATAAATATTAAATAAATTAATCAAATAAGAGTAGGCTGTATACATCCTTGATATGTCTATGATTTTATATTTTATTTTGATATCTATATTTTTATAAAATAATACGACATACTTCTATTCTTAACATAAGAATTAGATAACTAATTTGTAAACATCAATAAAACAAATTATTTATTTATTTGTAGCAAATGCGTATAGCTCATCGAGAAAGATATTTCTTTTAACTATTTACATTGCAATTATCTATTAATGAAAACCTTCGTACCATGTGTAATATTAATAAGGATACTTTATAGAAAAATTATAAATTTGGGAGATAAAATTAATATATCATTATATTTAAAATGTTAAAGTATATATTTGATCATTTAAGTTTTAATCAAATTTTAGTTTATTACTTAAGTTAAAAAAGTACATTCTCAGTTTTTTAATCTTAATAATGTTAATTCCATTGAACAAAAAATATACATGACTCAACAACTCTAAATAATGATTATGCAATTACATACTAATAAAACATGTTAAATTTTAAGACATAAAAATGATTATATTAAGTTAGTAATATTTAAGTATATGTTGATATTATTTAATTGCATAATTATTATTTAAATTTGTTGTGACTCAACATTTTCAATTAAATGTAAAACAAACGACATTAAAAATATTTTATTAAAAGTCCTTTAAATACTTTAATTTAACATGATGTTTTACATTAAGAATATTTTACATGTGGTCCTTTAAATCCTTCAAATTAACATGTTTCAGTTTCATCCATTAATATTTAAGTAGATGATACAACTGAAACGTATTATTAATTTAAAAGATCAATCAAAGTAGTCTCATTATTTTTTTTTTGACCAAAAAAATGGTCTAATGTATTTAAAACACTAAAATTATATATGCGTGTGTGTGTGTGTCTCTCTCTATATAGAATGGCAGTGTCCGAGGCGGGAGGGTCAACAACCCTTTGTCACCCCATTAGCCATTTACTTGGCTTTACATGGAAGTGGGGAGCCATCACCAATCCTTTTGCCCTGCACCGTTGGTCACGACGGTATAACAAAAAGATTAAATGTGCAATATCCATTGTAATTATTATAAAAATTATTTGAAAAGTATTTTTATTTTTAATCTACCTAAAAAATGGGCTCTAGGATATATCTGCCACTGTTGATTGTAAATTTCACCTAAATAATGAAGCTTCTTTCTCATATTCCTCCTCCAAACCTCGTATTGATTACAGAAAAACCCTCCATTTGTATCACTTAATTACAGAAAAACCCTCCATTTGTATCACTCGACCCGTGGGTCTGAGGCTCATTCAACTTATTTTTATGTCTTTTTCTTTTTCTTTTTTTGTAAAAAATCAGCAATTTTAACATCCAACGACAAAATCCTAACTTAAAGAATAGAAAGTCAGCTCTAAATAATATCGACAATAAGAGGCTCTTAAGTTCATAGGGAAATAAATCACACAACATAAAAAGGCTTTGGTTCAACCTTTAATTATAATTACTATCTTCAATTTTGAATACACTTGAATTTGAATGGGCTTCACTATGAATAGGTTCAGAAGGCTCTGCTTCAGCAATGTAAAAAATATCAAGACTTTAATCTGTTAGGAATGAACCCATAAAAAAGCATCATGTACATATATGTATAGTCCTTTTGCATGTTATGCCCTATAATTCCAACTATGTACATCTTTCACTATTAAGGCTTGAAGGGAAAAGTTGTCATTGCGATGATTAACATTAATTAAGATTAAAGGTATTAATAAGGAATATTATTAATAAATCGGTGAATGACATGTATAAATGTAAGAAGATAAAATAATTTTTTTTTTGAAATGGACTAACACTTGAATATGATTGATGGGCATAAATTGGATGTGAAGTTTAACTTGATACAGGGATGTTAATGAATAATATGTTGGGATTAGAACGTACACGCAGTAAAATTTAAAATTTTCTAATCTCCTTATGAATCTGTCAAAGGCGTTTAGATCAAGGAGATAGAGTCGTATCTTTTGCGTTTTGAATTCAAAGCGTTTCTTGCATTTGAATCTTTTTAGGTTCCATGACCTTTTGCGTTATTGATTCCAATCACGAGGAGTCGACGTTTCTTTAATAACCTCCCTCTACAGGTATCCACGTGAACAGCTCCCAACAATCGCAGCGTGCTAGCGCCTCTCACATCTCACTCTCTCTAGGGTTTCTGGTGGCTCATGGTCAGATTCAAATTTCTCATCCATCTCTTGCTCATGAGTCCTAATATTTATAAAACTCATGGAGAGCTTCTAGAATTTGTTATTAATATTTAATTAATCCTTAAAATTCAAATTCAAATCTGAAAAGATATTCAAGATTAATCTTTATTAATCTTGAAATTCGAATTTCAAAAAGATATTCAAGATTAATCTTTATTAATCTTAAAATTCAAATTCTCAAAAGAATATTCAAGACTAATCTTTATTAATCTTAAAATTTGAATTTCAAGAAGATATTCAAGATCAATCTATATTAATCTTGAAATTTGAAATTCAAAATTCAAAAGATAATCAAGATTAATCTTTATTAATATTGAAATTTGAAATTCAAAAGATATTCAAGATTGATCTTTATTAATCTTGAAATTCAAAATTTGAAATGTGAAATTCGAATTTTGCAATTCTGATTTGGATTAATCTGATTTAATCAAATCATATTCATATATAATTAATCCAAATAGTGAGCCAACGAATTTAATTTATCTTTATAAATTAAATCTAAACATTAATGTCAGTTATTTAGTTTATCAAAAAAATTAAATACTAACATATAATATTATTGTCATTTTGAATTTATATATAATTTGAATAAACCCTAGATTAATGCTCTTGTTGGACTGTTCTTGCGTGCGACCATGTAAGCCCATATGAAGTTGGCAGTGGGCTAAATTCAACATTAGCCCACAAGTTGCAAGCGGTCACTAGCAAGATATTACGACTACCCAAATTATATGGGGATCGTTAACACGGCACAACCTTTCATATAATCACATCACGTCCCTTTTGTCACACCATATCTCGGTCAAGGATGAGGCATGGATGACGTCATCCTTATATTCCTGACCATCCCTTTCTCGATCTCTAAGTAGTCTGATTAAGGAAAAAAAACTCATTTGTGTTACAGTATGACCATACATTTCTTAGACTCACACGTCGAGGGCCTAGTAATATCTCCTAACTAATGTGAGGGACAAACCCATCTTGATCACTCACATTCCTCCGCATGAAAGACCCCTAAGCCCGATTATAGCCTTTATCATCACCCGGTCAAAGGTGACTTTTGACTAAGTCAAAACTTAGCAACTCTTTTGTAGGAATCCATGATGGTCTCAGGTCAAAGAGCATTGTGACATGATTACATATGAGATAAGCTAATGACTTAATCCATGCATTTTTCTCATAGCGGGTCGGTCCAGCACCTTGTACTCTTACAAGTGCCTATGACTTTGACAAGTATCTCCATACCTCATCAAAGTCATATTGGTCTTACTTTATCGATGGTCCAACTTAGACAACTAACCAGGGATATTTAAGACAATATTTATAATTCGTCTATAGATGAAATTATCATAATAAACACGCCAAACATATGATAATTAAATGGAGAGAAGACATTAAAATAAATAATATGTGAGGTACAATGATTGGCCCCTAGGGTACAATTTCCAACATAATATTATAGGGAGCAAGGTTAAACAAAAACAGGTACCTAACCCTGGAGGAACATTGACGGTTGTGTTAGTGTAGGATTTGACCAAGAGCGGGGTGAATTGGTCACAGATAAAAATTTAAAGCTTGAATCGCAGAAATAAAAAGATATCACTAAGAGAGCAGAGAAACAAAGAACACGAAGGTTTATCCTGGTTCGGTCATCTCTGACCTACGTCCAGTCCTCAGAGCTCCTCTGAGATTTGCAATCCACTAATAGCAATCAATCCGGCTTCACAAGCCTTTACAATCAAGGAGTCACACTCCCCCTCACTAAATGCAAAAGAAGAGAGACTATCACTCTCTGTTTTCCAGCTAACTCATAACCCAATAATCTCAAGGCCCCATCCTTGAGTTTCTCAATGAATACAAGAATGAATCACTGGTTCAAACTCTCAAGAGAGTAGATATGATGAAAGCTCACAATGAAATATTGAATGTTTCACAGAAGACAATAGATATAGAGAGAGAGAGAGAATAGTTGCATAGTTGATCGTCTCTTCTTTCCGTCTTCAATGGTTCTCTATTTATAGATGAAATCTTTTGAGTTATCCATTAGAGAGAACCGAATATCTGTTACTTACATTGAGTAGCCATTGTCTCTGGTTGTTGAGAGCATTGAATGCTGAATTAAATACGTTCATTTGACGATGGCGAAGTCTGCAGGAGTTCTGATAGCTTCTTGTTATCAGAGAACTTCAGCAGGTGAGACCCTTCCTGTTTCATAGGATATTGATTGTGCATTTATGGTGGCAGGTAGGTTTTAAAATTGTTTGACAGGAATAAGGAATGGTTTGGTAAAAGTGTATCTCCGTGTCAAATGCTGATTGTCAGATGAATCAGTAATTTGAGTTGATGAAAAATGTCACTTGAGTTCTTTCTCATAAGTTCACAGCCATTTCAAAACGTTATGTGTTGAAACTCAAGTTTCTCAAAATGACTGACTCGAGTTAAGAAAACTTTTATTTGGAAAACTCAAGTTTGCAATGCAAGTCATGAATTTTAAGTTATGCAACTTGAGTTTTGAAAAGAGGTTGACTCGAGTCATGAAAACTTGAATGCTGTAACTCGAGTTTCAGTTGAAAGTTTTTGTAATTCCAGTTATGCAACTCGAGTTATGAGCTAGTGTAACTCGAGTTACATTGATGCAAAAAAGTCTTTTAAAGATTCAAAAGTTATGAGACTTGAGTTCTGTTTGCCTGCAAGTCAAGTTGTCTCAACTTGAAGCTGGCAACTCGAGTTGTTGCTGAAAGTTCTGAGCAACTCAAGTTGTTGAAGCCTCAAACTCGAGTTTCACTACATGAATTACCTTGGAAGACAAATTTTCAAGCATGCAACTCGAGTTGTGGAAATGCTGTGACTCGAGTCATCAAAACTTGAAGCGTAGAACTCGAGTTTTTGATGCAAGTTTAAGATGACTCGAGTTGCTGAACCTCCAAACTCGAGTTGTTGCTCATTGAAAATACTTGAACAGAAGTTATAAGGCATGTGACTCGAGTTGCTGAAAGGATGTGACTCGAGTCATCACAACTTGAAGTTGGAGACTCGAGTTACACATGAGAGTTTTCAAAAATGTAGTTATGCAACTCGAGTTATGCAACATCTGACTCGAGTTGTTGAACCTTAAATCTCATTTTCAAAATTTCAGAAACCATTTCCAAATCCTGCTATGTAATCTTTGAATTTAAAACTTTGTTATCATCAAAACAAGGTATCAACATGTTGATGGGCTGAGATCTGATGGTTAGGAGCTACACAGCTATGGCAGTGGGGCCCCGCCAAAATGAGGCAGGAATGCATTTGAGGGAGAGGGACTACGAATTTGCAATTGAGCGAGTGAGGCTGAGGCTTTGGGGTTGAGACTTTGAGGCACTTGGGATGGAGTGACACCGCCTAATGCATGAGGGATTGAGGGGGAGAGACCAATAGGAATTAAAATAAAATTGTTGGATTTGTACGGCCAACTCTTAAGTATGGGATCTATTAGGGTTGGCCCTTTGAGGCTCGTTTATTTTTAGAGTTCAAAATTACATATTAGATTCTCTAATTAAACTGGCTTATTCCATTTTCTACACTCTATCCAAACCTACATATAATCATTTTGATAGTGTACCATTCATGTAAAAATTACTAATTTCCTTAAAAAAATACTGATTGATTTAGGGAAAACCCAACAAAAACATCATTTGAATTTTAAAATTTCACTTTGGTGATTTAAAATTCAATAATTATAATTTAGTTATAATCCAATAATACTCCTTTTGTTTGGCAGAAAAATGCCTCTTAATAATGTCTTGAAGTCTTTTTTTTTTTTGCCAAAGTGGATAATGTCGATGCCTTGTTTTAATGATAACAAAATTATATTTCAAAATTTGTATGGCAAGATTTGAAAATATATTTGAAATTTCTGAAAATTGGTTTTATAGTTCAAAACTCGAGTTTGATGTTTTGAAACTCAAGTTCTGTGCCTTTGATTTCAAAACTTTCAGCAAAAAACTTGAGTTTTCATAAAGAAGTTTTGGTGACTCAAGTTTCACCATCCCAAAACTCGAGTTTCATGCTTAAAATCTTCTATCTAGGAACCTTATGTGGTAGAACTCGAGTTACTGGTTTGAAGAACTCGAGTTTCCTCAAAACTTTCAAAGCAAACTCGAGTTTTCAGCTTCAAGTTATGACAACTCGAGTTCCAGGATTACAGAACTCGAGTTTCAAAATAACCATGGAAAACTTTGCTGCATTAGAACTCGAGTCACAGGGTTTCATAACTCAAGTTCCAAAACTATTTTGCAAAACTTGAATTGAAAACTGGAAGTTTTAGCATTAGAGTTTTAACAACTTGAGTTCCATGTTTCATAAAACTCGAGTTTTGTGGTTTTCTCAACTGATTGACCAAATCTTGTTATAAAACTCGAGTTATGCTTATTCAAAACTCAAGTTTCACAACATGATTTCATAACTTGCATTCTGAACTCGAGTTTTTAAATAAGAGTTCCAAAACTACATTCTTAAACTTTTAATGTAAACTCGAGTTTCCAGCTTAAGGTTTTCTAAACCCGAGTCTGGTATTATGAAAACTTGAAGTTTCATTACATGACTTTTCAAACTGATCAGAACTCATGAAATAGAACTTGAGTTATGAGAATCCTTGAACTTGAGTCCTACCTCTATCTGACAACAGCATCTAACATTGAACTTTACTTTTTACCAAATCTTTCCTTATTAATGTCAAAGTTTTAAAAACTTACCTGCTGCCATAAATGCTTGTATGAAAGAGGAAAAGGTATGACAGCTAAAGATCTCCGACAAACGAGATGAAATCAAAACCTTCTCAGACTCCGCCATTGTCAAAGGAACGTACTTATTATAGCATTTAATGCACACCAACCAGAGACAACGGCTATTCAATCTAAGTAATGTATATTTTTGCTCTCTCTAACGGACACATTAAATAACTTCAACTATAAATAGAGAAGCATTGAAGACGGAAGAAAATGACGACCAACTACGCTATTGTTCATATGCTTACTGTCTTCTGTAATATTCAAAATACTCTGTGAGCTTCAGTGATTAGCACATGTACTCTTTTGAGAGTTTAATCTTGTGATTCATTCTTGGATTCTGTGAGAAACTCAAGGTCGGGGCTTTGAGATTATTGGGTTGTGAGTTGTCGATAAACAGAGAGTGAATGTCTCGGTTTTCTTGCAAATAGTGAGGGCGAGTGTGACTCCTTGATGGTAAAGGCTTGCGAAGCCAGTTTGATTATCATTAGCGGATTGCAAATCTCAGAGGAGCTCTAAGGACTGGACTTAGGTTAGAGAGGACCGAATCAGGATAAATCACTGTGTCCATTCATCATATGCACTCTCAGTGACTTCATTTTAATTTCTGTGATTTACGCTTTAATTTTTAAAGTGACCAATTCACCCCCTCTTGGTCAAATCCTAAACTAACAGATAATCTATTTTTTCATTGAAATAAAACATAGTCTGATACAACCAAATAAAAAAAACAAGGGCAAATACTAACTGCAAAATAAAGTACATCAACCAAGATCTATAATAGCTCCAAAGATATCATCATCCAAAAGACGTAGAATCTAAGTAGGTAGTTTAGTCATCCAATCTACAAAACATAACCCCAAATGAAGCTTTAGATACTCAATCCAGAACTAACTTAGCTTCTCTCAGAACATATTGAAACTTGTAGTTCCTTCCCAAATTTCTTAACAAAAGGATATTTTTCAAAATAGTACCACATCGTCATACCGGTGGCTCCTGCTCTTCAATCAATCATTTGATGAGTGTTTTATCTGATTCAAAAGGGACATTATCTAGTTGATTCTCAATAGAATAGAACATTGCTCCTTCCATTATTAAGTAATCACACATTGAAATTGAATCAGCAAGAACAATCTCGGCAAGACTAGGGTTAGGTTTTGGTGGGTTGACCTGGGGGTTCAACCTGCAAACCCACTTGTAACACACCTTAACTAACCTCTCTAGCTTCAATTTATATCAATATGAAACCACTCTTGGGCCTTAAATAGCTTAAAAGTCTAAAGAATTGAAATCAGAAATTTTCCTTCTATAAGGTTACTATTCACAGAATTTTGGCCCAACTTTGAAAATTCATAACTAATTCTAGAAAAATTGAAATTGAGTGATTCCAATTTCTATTTGAAGCTTCTAAGATCCTCTACATGGAAAATATACTCATTGGGTCATAAACTTGCCCAATCAATACAGTTTATTTCATGAAAATGTACTATTCATATGGTCATTTTTCATTTTCCTAGAGTTTTCCATGATTTTCTTCAAACTTTGAATAACCATAATGTTTCGTACAAAACTCCAATTCCAGTGATCCTTAGCTTGTTTTAAATCTTGTTATGTGAACTATTTGTCTGTAAAATTTCAGCTCAATTGAAGTTCATTTAGTATATTTCACGTCAGCCCAAAATTGTGGTTTTGACCAACCTTGCAACAACTTTTATGAAAAATCACAACCTTCTTTTCTTCCCCTTTTGCATGCTTTTCTTTTTACCTCTTTTACTCTTGGTTAACATGCATTCATAGATATGTAAAGCATGCATTCACATAACTTTGACCACCATCCATGTTGAGGTTTAATTTTTACAAGACTATATGGAAATTCACATATAATAATACATTAATTTACATAATTAAAATACCAACATAAGGCATTATAAACTTGCTTCAAGCCTCTAGAATTTTTCTCTTACCCTTGTTGGAGCTTCCACCTAGAAAAGGGTTAGTGGGAAAGAATTAGATTTCAAAGAAATCCAAATAGCAAAACTTTCTAATATCTTTAATAAAATGCATGACATCATTTAGAAGTCAGTATGAATACATAATAAAATGAATGTGCAACATGAGACATGTATATGCATATGGCCATAGCACACAAATCACATATTCACACCTCCATTTTCATAACATAAGTCATGCACAATTCAAAACAATTTCACAACAATTTAATTAAAGTTAGAAGGTCTTGCTAAATTTGTAAGCTCTCTTGATCCCTTTGGAAATTATCCTCTTGCACCAAACACTTGCCTACATCATTCACAATGTTGTGGCCATTAAACATAAGCCATTACCAAGGCAAGAAATCACTTTAAAATTTAATTAGAATACAACTCTCCTACATCCATTAGAAATTTTGGCAGCGGCTCCCCTTAGGTTTTGAAATTCCAAAATTTACAAAACCATCAAATAACAACCAAACAATCACAATATATATACCAAACTACTTCTTACCACACAAGGAGTCTTTTGCACATGATTATTGGTTCTAAATCACTCTCTTTCTCACTTTCACTCTCAAGAACATCAACTTTCAATCTTGAAAAAGAGGGGCCAAATCAAAAATCTAAACCATGAAATAGGTAGAAGAGATCACAAGGATCGAGAAAAGGTATGTGATTGAATGGTTTAGCCTTTTTACCTTGAATTTTCTTGGAACTTTTCCTTCCATCTTGTGCTTATTCATGGCGTCTTCTTCCCTTCTTTTTGCTGCCAAAATGACATGAAGAGTAGCTATAGAGAGAGCCAAAAAATCTGCCTTGATAAATATTTCTTAATTGTAATAAAAAGGTGGAGATTAAATCTTGATTTACAAGCTTAATCCAACGGCTCAAAATCCACCAACACACATACACTTTTCCTCTTCTTATTGGCTCTCATAAAGGTGGTAATAATTAAGGGTAACTAATGGTTAGGGACTTGGTTAACCTAACTGATCTACTAGTACTGAGGCCCTCTCCTGAAAATATTGAAACCATTGAATGAGACATAAAGTCCTAGTAACCAACAGATAATTTATCAAATATTCAAGTAAGGTTATAAGAGGTGAAGCAAGGATAATTCATTTAAAAATATGTTGATAACATTGGTAAACCAAAGGAATAATGGGTCATCAAATAGATACCAAACATAATAATATCCTATAGATAGAGAAGTTGGTAAAATAATGAAATTTCGATTGAATAAATTAGTACCCAAAAGTATACCAGCACAATACAACACAATTATACACAATCCCCTCCACCAACTCCTTCTTGTAACACCTGACGTGGACTCTAACCTATAATGATAATAGACTTGGCCAGAGTCAACCATCAATATGAAGTTAATGAGCTCCCTCCTAATCGCCCACAACTGGGTTCAAGATTGGAAGGTGCCTTACTCTTTATGGTTGCCCATAACTGGGTCCAAGACTCATGAGAATTGATCATTTTCAAAGCCGCCCACAACTAGGTCCAAGACTTGGAAGGTCTAATATAATGTTAACCACTATGATTAGTAGTAGAGACTATTGCCATGGACTTTATGATGTACCAAGTAGATCATCTTTCCAAACCCCATCACAACCCAAGCCCCAACAATATAGTCATCATCCTTCCATAACAAATATATTCTCATTTTCCATCCCATTTTCAATTACAATGTAATATCTCATGATATAAAGAATCATTAATATAAATCATAATATCAAAGTATTATCCACTTCACCAATGATTCATAAACATATAGAGCTTAGTTTCCAAAGGTAACTTTATGTTATTTCACAATGTAATCACTTTAAGTAAATTTTAAATCAAGACGACACTTACAGTTCAAAAGATGTTTTCCAAAACATCTTACAACCCGTAATAAGCTTATAAAATAAATTAAATGTGGTTATCTCACACTAAAACAAATATGCAATACTACAATGATTCAAGTCCAAAGCTCAAGTCACCAAAACACAATTAATCTATACAATTGATTAAATCGCACATCAATATAATGTTAATAAAACAAGCATATATGTATTTAAATAAAACCCATTTTCATTCTAAATTGTAAGTTATCCAACAATTCTCCACTTACAACCATAATTTAAATTCTTTACCTTAATCTCCTATCTATCATCAAATAGTTTCATTGCACTTCTTAAAATTATATTCAACATACCAACAATTATTTTCTTTAAATCCTCAAAATCACAAAATCAAATATCTTCAATCACTTATTAAAATCCAAATTTCTTTATTCTATAAATCATGCCCCATCCAGTAGAATCACTAAAATAATCTCTATTTCGCCGTTGTATGCAAAAACAACAAATTCCAACACTTAAAGTTTCACCAAAAATTCGTAATATTCATATTTCATCATCAACTCCAAATTTCACCCATTCAAAAATTATTATAGGTTCTAATGAACTAAAATAAATTATAAAACTCCAATTTAACTGGTACAAATATTTTACATACAAAAAATAAACAGATTATCTAAAAAATATTGAAAATTCTTAAATCAATAAATAACAAAACTGAATTGGTTAAGTCATCACTAGTAATCTTAATATCCAAAATAAATTGTTCAATGCTGTTTTAATTAGAAAAATAATATGTAAATAACAATATTATGTTTGATAAAAAAATTGTTATAAAATAATAAACAACTAAATCAAAAATCCAAACTGATCAACACTATCAACTAATATCCCTCTACATTCCTATACTGTTATATTGTTAAAACTCAAGACTTCTAAAAACCTTAGCTCTAAAAATTTTGTCCAATCATAACGAAATTACTAACATATGAAAGCGAAAAATTCATAGAACAACTTTCATGAAGGAAGTTTGATGATTAAAGGTAGTTTTACTTACAAAATAAACTCCGAAGTACTAACAATGGCAGACGTAGGCGGGAACTAGGACCCAGCGGACGAACGCGGAAGACACTAAAACTGACGCCTCTCCCTCTCTCTAAATGTTTAAATAAACTTTTTGGGGAAAATTACATAAATTAACCCAAAAGATTCAAATATAATAAAATGACCCATCTTCACCTTTTTTCTTTCTTCTTTCTTTTCATATGTAATAATTAACTTTAAATTCCATAAATTATATTTAAGTAAATCTATGTTATTTAAATAACAAAATAATAATTTCAGTTATATTTAAATATTTTTAATAACTGTTTTAAAAATAATTTTTTTGATGTTACAACTTGCATTTTTATTTTTTTAAGAAATATATATTTTATATTTTTTACCTTTCTTAATCTCAATATTTTTTTAAAAAAGTAATATGAAATTCTATTTTTTAGGATAAACAATACCTAATACATAAAAAATAGTATAAAAAATTTTATTTTTCATATCAACTTTCTATAATACTATATTAAAATTATAACAAAACATTAATACTTATATTTTTTTAAAAAATTGAAAATAGTCATTACTGACAATTTATTAATGGGAGTGAGAAGATAATCATATGACTATACAATCTTTTGGGAAAAATGGGCAAAAAAAAGGAAATTTATTTTTTTAACAAAAATATATTTTTAGCGGCTCGAGCTGTAGAAATGCATCCTGTTGGTTGGCAGGATGTTGGCGTAATAGCCTGCTTAGCCCGTCAACCCGTGTGGGCCATCTTGTAAACCGTAGGTTGACACGCATT